>JAHPZR010023998.1:0-2500 GCA_019787425.1 Platygyra sinensis
ATAAAAACGGTTTCATGACTTGCTTCCTACAAGCTGATATTGATCATCTCTTTTCTGCAAATATATAAATGTTATACAGTAGAGCCATATTGAAGCACTCCATCTTTAGCCCGTAAAGTTGCGTTCGTATTAAAGCGTCCTCAACATACCACAATGAATGACTATTAACCTTTCCTTAAGGCTAAAAAAACGGTCCCAATAACAAGTTGGTCATATTTAGTATTGGGTTGGACAAAAGATTCCCCCACACTCCGCTCACCTAGCCACATCCGTAATTGGTTTGGTTTGGTTCGAGATTTAGTTTATGGTCACTTGCAAGTCAGGATGGCCGACCGGTCTAAGGCGCTCCGTTCAGGTGGCAGGCAACTCTTGTAAAAGTGGGTTCGAATCCTACTCCTTGCAACGTTTGACCATTTTACCATGTTCAACGTTCGACTGGCAAATCAAACCAGCACGCAGGCATTTTCCAGTCATTATTCCAAGCCACTCAACGGAAACGTGATATGTAGATTTCTAAACATTCTTTCAACATTGAAACCCAAACGTTTTTGCCTGATTATTTTAGTCGCAAAGCTTAACGAGCAATTTAAAAATTCCAAATCATCACATCAAACAGAATAAACGACAGAAGAAAATTTGTGGAAAAAGTGATTGGTTCAATGGTGTCCAATTTTTTGTTTTTATTATATTAACAAAAAGCTGGTAAGTTGTCGGGAGTGGGATTCGAACCCACGCCTACAAGAGTAGACTGCGACCTTAACGCAGCGCCTTAGACCGCTCGGCCATCCTGACTTGCACTTGACCGTGAGTTAAATGTCTTGTCAGACAGGAATCATATTTGGTAAAGCTTATGAGATTTAAATTTTTTCCTCAGAGTCGCTTGTCCCGCTTAGCCGGCGAAGAAAAGATTACGTTCGAAATATATGTTATTGTAAACTTTATTTTAATAGTTTACACTAATTTCCTAAGCAGCCACAGTTTTTTTTTTTTAAATGTAGAGTAATTTAAGGACATCCTCCTGCAGACTTCCATGTTGTGGATGGTTTATCTTGAAAAACTTAAACTGTATATGATCTGCGACTTGTAATTGGGATGTCGTCTTCTTAATGGTTTTCCTCGTCAGAGAAAGAAAAATGTTATAAAAAGTTGTTTTCTCGGAAATAATTGGGCATCAGAATAGGAAAACTTCACAGAATGCTGGAAAGGGACATCCCTGCCAGGGATGATAATGATACTCTTAGAATGGCGTAGAATGGCCATCGTTCTTGTGACATTTACTTGCAGCTGGAAAGGTCTGTTATAACGCTTGTTAATATTCATAGCGTCCAAAAGAAGCTTATTCATTGGTTGCTTAATAATTTTCATATTTTACACGATCAGTTAGAGTATCGTGTCGGTTAATGACATGATTTGACCAAACCAACACTCTGATATGTGTAATTTCATGTACTATTGACCATTTCTTTGAGAGCAAAGTGTTATGCACGAAGTCATGGTCCTCCAAGGAATATCAAAAAGGTAGATAATTACACCCCTGAACGCTGTTTAAAGGCACTGACCACATGCTTGAAGCATCTGCTTATGTAATCCTCTTCTCACTTGAGACATTTTACCTTGGATCATATGTGTAACAGAGGTATGTGTATTGACATAGCATCGTGTTATAAAGTTCTGTATGTGCTCGGTCTAGTCTTGACTGTAAGTGTAAGTGGATAGTCGCGTATCTTCCATCAATATGAATGTCGTCAGCCGTACATTTTGAACCTGCCAGTGCGTCATGTAATATTTCAAAAACGAGTGCGAGGGTTTCATCAGGTTCTCAAATTCAAACTAAAAGTAATTTTCTATAGTCGTTTCAGCCCAAGTATTTGTATACATGAAGCCTTAAGATAATTTGCGCTGGATTACGATGGGCATCGTTGATCCTCACAATAATTTCACAGCAATCACATCAACTTCTTCAACTCATTTTAACCTCAGAAAAGGCAGAAATTAGGATCACGACATACTGTATTCTGATTGCGTTTCATCTATTTTCCACGTAGTTTTCTTGGCCATTTTGCCATGTTCACCGTTCGAGTGACATATCAAACCAACACGCATTACATTTTTCAGGCCAAACAAAAACAGGATTGTCATTATTCCAAGCCTGTCATGGGAAGCAAGATATGAGAATTTAAAAACATTCTTTCACAATTAAAAAATCAAATTGTTTTCCACGATTATTTTGATCGCAAAACTTGACGAGCAATTTGAAAATTTCAAATCATCACATTAAAGAAAACAAACAAATGAAGAAAATGTAGGGGAAAAAATGATTGGTTCAACGGCGTCCGACTTCATGTTTTTATTATATTAGCAAAAAGCAAGTGTGCTGTCAGGAGTGGGATTCGAACCCACGCCTACAAGAATAGACTGCGACCTGAACGCAGCGCCTTAGACCGCTCGGCCATCCTGACTTGCATATGACCGTAGGATAGATCTCTTGTCAAAAGGGATC
>JAHPZR010023998.1:10000-11877 GCA_019787425.1 Platygyra sinensis
AGGTCCACGTTTCCGGTGACTATTTATTACATTAATATTCCGCGAAGAAACTGGACTAATTTTGTTTTTATAGAAGAAAAGAGAGTGCTGTACAGGTTAATCAACATCACTGTACCCGTTTCCGAGAAAAAGATTCTTTTCTCCGGCGAGGAAAGCAGTAAACATAAACCATCTATAACATTGAAGTCTGGAGAAGGATGTCAATAAATGACGGTATATTTTTAACTGTGGTTCCTCAGGAACTTGGAAAACCTTCAAGTTAAACACATAAAAATAAAATTTTTAATAACATACTTTTTCTAACAACATAATCTTTCCTGGAGCCAAGGCTTTGCAGGCTACAGAAATGTTCAAAGCTTTGCTAAATATGATCCCTTTTGACAAGAGATCTATCCTACGGTCATATGCAAGTCAGGATGGCCGAGCGGTCTAAGGCGCTGCGTTCAGGTCGCAGTCTATTCTTGTAGGCGTGGGTTCGAATCCCACTCCTGACAGCACACTTGCTTTTTGCTAATATAATAAAAACATGAAGTCGGACGCCGTTGAACCAATCATTTTTTCCCCTACATTTTCTTCATTTGTTTGTTTTCTTTAATGTGATGATTTGAAATTTTCAAATTGCTCGTCAAGTTTTGCGATCAAAATAATCGTGGAAAACAATTTGATTTTTTAATTGTGAAAGAATGTTTTTAAATTCTCATATCTTGCTTCCCATGACAGGCTTGGAATAATGACAATCCTGTTTTTGTTTGGCCTGAAAAATGTAATGCGTGTTGGTTTGATATGTCACTCGAACGGTGAACATGGCAAAATGGCCAAGAAAACTACGTGGAAAATAGATGAAACGCAATCAGAATACAGTATGTCGTGATCCTAATTTCTGCCTTTTCTGAGGTTAAAATGAGTTGAAGAAGTTGATGTGATTGCTGTGAAATTATTGTGAGGATCAACGATGCCCATCGTAATCCAGCGCAAATTATCTTAAGGCTTCATGTATACAAATACTTGGGCTGAAACGACTATAGAAAATTACTTTTAGTTTGAATTTGAGAACCTGATGAAACCCTCGCACTCGTTTTTGAAATATTACATGACGCACTGGCAGGTTCAAAATGTACGGCTGACGACATTCATATTGATGGAAGATACGCGACTATCCACTTACACTTACAGTCAAGACTAGACCGAGCACATACAGAACTTTATAACACGATGCTATGTCAATACACATACCTCTGTTACACATATGATCCAAGGTAAAATGTCTCAAGTGAGAAGAGGATTACATAAGCAGATGCTTCAAGCATGTGGTCAGTGCCTTTAAACAGCGTTCAGGGGTGTAATTATCTACCTTTTTGATATTCCTTGGAGGACCATGACTTCGTGCATAACACTTTGCTCTCAAAGAAATGGTCAATAGTACATGAAATTACACATATCAGAGTGTTGGTTTGGTCAAATCATGTCATTAACCGACACGATACTCTAACTGATCGTGTAAAATATGAAAATTATTAAGCAACCAATGAATAAGCTTCTTTTGGACGCTATGAATATTAACAAGCGTTATAACAGACCTTTCCAGCTGCAAGTAAATGTCACAAGAACGATGGCCATTCTACGCCATTCTAAGAGTATCATTATCATCCCTGGCAGGGATGTCCCTTTCCAGCATTCTGTGAAGTTTTCCTATTCTGATGCCCAATTATTTCCGAGAAAACAACTTTTTATAACATTTTTCTTTCTCTGACGAGGAAAACCATTAAGAAGACGACATCCCAATTACAAGTCGCAGATCATATACAGTTTAAGTTTTTCAAGATAAACCATCCACAACATGGAAGTCTGCAGGAGGATGTCCTTAAATTACTCTACAT
>JAHPZR010024001.1:0-2500 GCA_019787425.1 Platygyra sinensis
ACATCCATCTTGAAGCGAACACATGGAATACTCAGATCTGCTTCTGGCTGATTTAATCCGAAGCTAATATGGTCATCCATTTCCGTATCTTATGTTAAGTCTTAGAAGTAAATAATTGGGATCTTTTTCAGCACTTAAATTACCGAAGCCTCAATGCTGTACTTACTACATTATGTAGCTTCTAATACGTGTCAGTTCTTACCCTACTGTATGGCGCAGCATTGCATTGTCAATTGTCACCTTCCTCAATTGCACGATTCTCGATTGCACGACCCTCGCGTGGCTTTGCCAGAGCAAAGGAATTAGCTAAAAACTATTGACTAATTTTATCTTCATGCTGGTAGTTAAACAAAACGAATCGGTTATGACGATATAATAAATAGACCTCCCAATGGCCGTAAGGACAAAATAAGGAGACAAATTTAATGCTATTAGATTGTCAATTACTTACACGTCACTTTGTGTCGTGTATGTTCCATACAAAAGAGCTTCATAAGCAGTCCACTTAACAGGCAACCGGCCCTGAAAGATAAATGTCTTTACTAGACTTCTTCGTACAACAGTCTGCAAACGAAGGTTTCTTCACATACTAACCACTCATTTTTTGAAGAACTCGGTGGATCTATTGTACTCACTCGACTTTGTTTGGTGTAGATATCATCCTGCTGAACATTTCTGGCCATCCCAAAATCTGTCACTTTACATTTCTCTTCTTCACCAACAAGAACATTTCTGGCCGCCAAGTCACGATGGATTATCTGAGGTAAAATTGTAATCATTTCAAAATTAACAATATCGCTACATGTGCTTGATCTGTTTCCCTGTTCTTGTAGTGCATGTCTTTTTCCAGTTTTAGCAGTCACAGAATAGCAATGATTATAGATGTTTTTACCTTTCTTGACGACAAATAAACCATTCCGTCAGCTATCTGCCATGCAAACCTCATCAACTGCTTTGAAGTTAGATTGGTTTCCGGCTTTCTATCCGGGTTATTAAAATAGGTGTCGTTGAGCCCACGACTCTTCCTCAAATAACCCAGCAGATCACCGTAAGGCACATACTCAATAAGGACCAGTAACGGGTCTAAAAGAAAGGAAAATGCCCTTATCTTATGAGGTTCAAGTATAAAACGACTACGGAAACATCTCCATGACCGAACGGGAAGAGAGAGTACATATATAGCAAAAATGTGGACAATACTATAGCATATGTATATAGAGAGTTGATTTTAAATGTTAAATCTTAGAAATTGATTGATATTCTGATGGGTTTCGACAAAACACTGACCCCCGGTCAACTGACCCCCTACTGACCCCCCACTGACCCCCTTACTAACCCCCCTACTGACCCCCTATTAAATCAATGGGAAAATGAAAATTAAAAAAGCCCAGAACTATCAATGAGACCCGATTCAAGTTCATCAATAAATTTAGCTTACCTGAAACTTTCAAGATGGCGGACGCGTTGCAGATTTCCGACTCTCCTTTTACCGTTTAGTGGATATTTTGTTGACGGAATATCGAGCACAGAATAAGATTGAATATCACCAAATATTGCTTTCGTATGCATTGGGAAATAAAGCAAAAATGAACAGGCTCGTGAAAGGATCGCGATGGACTGCTCGTGCCACGAACACGCGCGTAAACCTCAACCGGAAGACAAATTTCATGAGGTAGTTCCAGGCCCCTCGCCTTGTTCTCTTTGGTGCATGAAGTCGTCAAAAAGACCACGGATTCTCAAGGTAACTCAATCTAATTTAATCATTTTCTTACATAGCTTTTTTGAGCTAGTAATGGCTGCATAGTTGTGATTAAAGCCATGTGTAACGTAGTTTGTGCATGCGGAAGGCGAGGAACCTGGAACTACAAACTGCTTGCCATAATGAACTTCCGGTTGATGTAAGCATGTGCGTGTCGCTCGCAATTAGTTGCGTGAGTGTTATTTTGCCAGAATTTCCTCGCTATTTTTATTGCTTAATTTTATTTTCTAGCAGGCACAAATGCCATGCTTGCTGATATTCCAACTTATTCTGTGCTCGATTTTCTGTGACAAATCCTTCAGTCAAATGAGAAGGGAGTCGGAAATCTGCAGCGCGACCGCCACCTTGAAAGTTTCAGGTAAGCTAAATTTATTGATGAACTTGAATCGGGTCTCACTGATAGTTCTGGGCTTTTTAATTTTCATTTTCCCATTGATTTTATAGGGGGTCAGTAGGGGGGTCAGTAAGGGGGTCAGTGGGGGGTCAGTAGGGGGTCAGTTGACCGGGGACCAGTGTTTTGTCGAAACCCTATTCTGATAGCGCTTTCAGTGTGTTTAGTTTCATAAATTTAAACTAACTTTTGTTAAACTTTGTAATATAATCACCTAATGCATATTATTTTACTTAAGGTATCAGTGTACCCCAAATGACCATCATTCTTTGGCGCCGCTTTCCGGTCGAACGGTCGACGCAAACCCTACTAAAGTATATATTTTCTGAAAGCTTAATAATTGTAGATTA
>JAHPZR010024001.1:7500-13494 GCA_019787425.1 Platygyra sinensis
TAATAATCATCATCTTTATTGAGGAAATCAATTTCACTGATAAGTAATTTACAAAAGAGTCCTCAAAAATTAAAATAGAATAAAAAAGAAAAATATAGACTAATATACGAATATATAAAAATAGACTAAAGACTATTTACATTTCTTAAAGTGCACCTAACACTAAAAAAATGTTTTCGCTAAAATAATAAAGCTTATTTTGTGGAGTAATTTGGGGAAAAAAAATTTTGTTTGTTTAAATCCTCGAATTTTTATGCCCCGTCAAAATCGAGTTTCCAATGGTTCGCGACCGCCCATGGGGAATCTGGGGAGAGTGTAAGCTGTGACGTCAAATCGAGAACGAACGCTTTGGCTGTATGTCCCAGTCAGGTCTTCTATTTTCTACGAGTGCAGTAGCGATTTCGCCGCACAAGTTTTTTGCTGAGACTCCACAGTCAACAGATTTCTGTTTTTAGTAACAATGTCTTGTACTTCGTCGGATTCCGAAATGAATGTTGACTCAGCAGACTCTGAAATTTATTATATCGCTGAAGACGTGAAGCAGGACTTCACTCGACGACGGCGGACCAAGCTGATTTATTTGCTAGTCTTTTGCTGAGCGCCCAACCGCCCAGCCTCTGGCCAACTAAGAAAAGACAACCAAATACCAGGAGGTAGAAGTTACTAAAGAATTCGAACGAGCTCTGAAGGACAGACTCGAAGGCAAAGTTATGTAGAAGTCATAGGCTATTAGTAATTAATAAGATAATTTGTAGCGCGTGACGCGTGTTTACAATATTTTCGCACCTTCCATTCTGTGTATCTCGCATAATATACCTTTGAAATAGCATTCAAGTCCATTTACTTTCTTAGAATTATTTAACTAATGCGTTCATGATGTAGATCAACTGATTATCCGTCACAGTGTTTGTATTCTTTACGTGCAATGTGGAAATAAATGTAGCGTCGCTTCCCTCCAAACATGAGCTAATGTTGTTGTTGGAGTGAGCTAGAAGGTTGTCGAGACTCAAAGAAGACTGACTTGGAAAGGAATTGAGCTGTGCCAAAATTACCCTCCCGGATTTCTCTTTCAAATTAAGAATTGACCAAGGCAGAGAACATTTGCTCAAAAAAAATTCGCTCACTATTCTACTGCCTTCTATCTCTGTTGCGTTAATTGCCTGCGTTGACTGACTGCTGTTTATCAGATTAGATCCAACAGCGGATGCATGAATATGTAGAGAAGCGGATTTTACCAAATTCGTCTTGCTTAAGCCATGGACTCAGCAAAATCTCCTCTTCATCCTAAAACTTGAGGCGTCGAACGAAATCATCTGGTTTGAAATTCATAGAACAAATCAACAAACTCCTAGGCGGGTCTCACTATTAAATGCTTTGCACGTTTCGCTTTCACGAAATCTACCCATCGCTTTCTACGTTTCTTCGCTTCAAGTCGATCATCTCTAAGCAAAATCGATATGACATGAAGCGTAATACCTCCTGTAAGTTTGTTGAGTAGCTACATCCCCCTTACAATGCTCCTGGCTGGCAATTTTCCGAACTACTTTCTCAGCCTTTCCCACAAAAACAAGTAAATATGCGAACTACAGAATCATCGTGTTCTGGATTTGACGTCAAATCCGACCCTCGACCCATGCACCGTTAAACTCTGTCGCGAACCAAAATGGCGACATTTGGACGTACTTTGACGGGGCATAAAAACTCGAGGATTTAACCAAATCAAAAAATTTGCGCCAAATTACTCTACAAAATAAGCTTTATTATTTAACACTAGCTAATGATGGACTTTGTCTGATTGAAAGGTCTAATTTATTCCATGTTGCAACATGTTTTGTTGCAACATGTTTTTTCCTTTCTCTATTTACTGTTTTACTAAAGCCTTTTACCATTCTATGTGGCTTGAACAACTCAAACGTCAACAAATGGCCTAAATAAAAGACGGAGTACCTAGCACTAGTAGGTTAAAAGACGTTTTCCTCAAAAAATCTACATGACTAATTTGCATGACCCCACCTCAAAATTTCAGAAATTAGAAATTGGCTCTGATTTAAACATTCATGCAAAGCAAACAAAAATCTGTAGCACAAATTCTTCGCAACCTAAGAAAATGTGAAATTTTGCCTGTTCCACAAGTAGATCAAAATCTATCTCACAGAGTAATCCTCTAACAAAGACTGCGCATGTCTCTTATTTAAGCACGGGCCATGTATCGTGTGTGTAAAGCAAGAGTAAATAAAACTCTTTTACCTGTTTTCTTTCTATTTTTTTTGTAATACTTTATTGGTCCTAGGCTTCAACACATATTTGAAAGCAATTGGAACTTATGACTACGTATGGCGAGATAATTTAACTCATTTCAAGGGCTGAAGTTGTTTTTGTTTTTTCTAAGGGTTACTTGCGTCGTTCATTGTACGCGCAACTAACACTGATGTCTGCAAGACAATCGTAGCGCGTACTATTATGTCTCGGGAAAACTCCTGAACTTTGACGGTTATACTTACAGCATTTCACGCCGCTTAGAAATTACTGAAAAGTAACAACAAAAAAATGTTCTGAGAAAGGCAGATAAATGATGAAAAAATGGCCTACTTGAGATTGCTATTTTTCAATTTTTGTATACATCTCCTGATAACTCACAAATTTATTTCTGTCTGGGACTGTATTAAGGGCTTACATCACCAAGGGATTGCAAACATATCAGTTAGGTTCATACCTTTATTCCTCCAGCACACGTTATGATCAGCCACGACAATTGGGTCAGGACGATACGGGGTAACCATAGAATTGACTTTACGGAGACTTTCCTCAAAATTAAAGTGGTGCCATTATCCGGCTGAAGGTCTATAAAAGGCTGGAGATTTCGCCAGGTGAACACTGAGCAGAAAACGGTAGTGATCAAGTGTCACCATGACTTAGTTATTTAGGGGCTCTTTCAAAGTATCTATCTCGGGTAGACACAAAACACCACGAATTCAATCAAGAATGAAAAAAAAAATGGATTTCCATTTGTCCATTAAGTGCATGTCCACTGGTCGCCATTAAAAGTACAGACAGAAGAGGAGATTACTTAGACGGCTAAATAACTTTGTTAATTTCCATTTCAGTAGGACGTGTCTGCCTCGTCAAAGTACGTCCAAATGCCGCCATTTTGGTTCGCGACCGAGTTTAACGGCGCATGGGTCGAGGGCCGGATGTGACGTCAAATCCAGAACACGATGATTCTGTAGTTCGCATATTTACTTGTTTTTGTGGGAAAGGCTGAGAAAGTAGTTCGAAAAATTGCCAGCCAGGAGCATTGTAAGGGGGATGTGGCTACGTACTCAACAAACTTACAAGAGGTATTACGCTTCATGTCATACCGATTTTATTAAGAAATGATCGACTTGAAGCGAAGAAACGTAGAAAGCGATGGGTCAATTTCGTAAAAGCGAAACGTGCAAAGGATTTGAGAGCCGTCTAGGAGTTTGTTGATCTGTTCTAAGAATTTCAAAGCTGATGATTTCGTTCGACGCCTCGATTTTTAGGAAAAGGAGGATATTATGCCGAGTCCATGGCTTAAGCAAGATGAATTTGGTAAAATCGGCTTCTCTATCGATTCATGCATCCGCTGTTGGATCTAATCTGAGAAACGGCAGTCAGTCAGCGCACTGCAACACTAACATTAGCTCATGTTTGGAGGGAAGCAACGCTACATTTATTTCCACATTGCACGTAAAGAATACAAACACTGTGTCAAGACGGATAATCAGTTGATCTACATCATGAACGTATTAGTTAAATAATTCTTCGAAAGTGAATGGACTGTTAATGTTATTTCAAAGATATATTATGCGAGATAGACAGGATAAAACAGGTGCGAAAATATTGTAAACACGCGTCACGCGCTACAAATTATCTTATTACTCTATGACTTCTACATATCTTTGCAGTCGAGTCTGTCCTTCAGAGCTCGTTCGAATTCTTTAGTAGCTTCTACCTCCTGGTATTTGGTTGACTTTTCTTAGTTGGCCCGAGGCTGGGCGGCTGGGTGCTTGGCAAAAGACTAGCAAATAAATCAGCTTGGTCGTCGTCGAGTGCAGTCCTTCTTCATGTCTTCAGCGATATAATAAATTTCAGAGTCTTCTGAGTCAACATTCATTTCGGAATCCGACGAACTAGAAGGCATTGTTACTAAAAACAGAAATCTGTTGACTGTGGAGTCCCAGCGAAAAACTTGTGCGGCGAAATCGCTACTGCACTCGTAGAAAACAGAAGACCTGACTGGGACAGCCGAAGCGTTCGTTCTCGATTTGACGTCACAGCTTACACTCTCCCCAGATTCCCCATGCGCGGTCGCGAACCATTAAAACTCGGTTTTGACGGGGCATAAAAATTCGAGGATTTAACCAAATCAAAAAACTTTTTCGCCAAATTACTCCACAAAATAAGCCTTATTATTTTAGCGAAAAAAGTTTTTGGTGTTAGGTGCACTTTAACTCCATTGTCACAGTCCCAACCACAGAATTCTTGTCAAGAGCTCCTTTCCAGTCCTCGATAAGATGCAACAACACAGACCCGCATGGGGAATCTGGGGAGAGTGTAAGCTGTGACGTCAAATCGAGAACGAACGCTTCGGCTGTCCCAGTCAGGTCTTCTGTTTTCTACGAGTGCAGTAGCGATTTCGCCGCACAAGTTTTTCGCTGGGACTCCACAGTCAACAGATTTCTGTTTTTAGTAACAATGCCTTCTAGTTCGTCGGATTCCGAAATGAATGTTGACTCAGAAGACTCTGAAATTTATTATATCGCTGAAGACATGAAGAAGGACTGCACTCGACGACGACCAAGCTGATTTATTTGCTAGTCTTTTGCCAAGCACCCAGCCGCCCAGCCTCGGGCCAACTAAGAAAAGTCAACCAAATACCAGGAGGTAGAAGCTACTAAAGAATTCGAACGAGCTCTGAAGGACAGACTCGACTGCAAAGATATGTAGAAGTCATAGAGTAATAAGATAATTTGTAGCGCGTGACGCGTGTTTACAATATTTTCGCACCTGTTTTATCCTGTCTATCTCGCATAATATATCTTTGAAATAACATTAACAGTCCATTCACTTTCGAAGAATTATTTAACTAATACGTTCATGATGTAGATCAACTGATTATCCGTCTTGACACAGTGTTTGTATTCTTTACGTGCAATGTGGAAATAAATGTAGCGTTGCTTCCCTCCAAACATGAGCTAATGTTAGTGTTGCAGTGGCTTAGAAGGTTGTCAAGACTCAAAGAAGAGTGACTTGGAAAGGAATTGAGTTCTACCAAAATTACCCTCCCGGATTTCTCTTTCAAATTAAGAATTGACCAAGGAAGAAAACTTAAGCATATTAAGGCAGAGAACATTTGCTCAGAAAAAATTCGCTCACTATTCTCCTGCCTTCTGTCTCTGTCGGCTGCGCTGACTGACTGCTGTTTCTCAGATTAGATCCAACAGCGGATGCATGAATCGATAGATCTGAGAAGCGGATTTTACCAAATTCGTCTTGCTTAAGCCATGGACTCAGCAAAATCTCCTCCTCTTCCTAAAAATCGAGGCGTCGAACGAAATCATCTGGTTTGAAATTCATAGAACAGATCAACAAACTCCTAGACGGCTCGCGTTTCGCTTTCACGAAATCGACCCATCGCTTTCTACATTTCTTCGCTTCACGTGGATCATCTCTAAATAAAATCGGTATGACATGAAGCGTAATACCTCCTGTAAGTTTGTTGAGTAGCTACATCCCCCTTACAATGCTCCTGGCTGGCAATTTTTCGAACTACTTTCTCAGCCTTTCCCCCAAAACAAGTAAATATGCGAACTACAGAATCATCGTGTTCTGGATTTGACGTCACATCCGGCCCTCGACCCATGCCCCGTTAAACTCGGTCGCGAACCAAAATGGCGGCATTTGGACGTACTTTGACGGGGCATAAAAACTCGAGGATTTAACCAAATCAAAAATTTTTGCGCCAAATTA
>JAHPZR010024002.1:0-2500 GCA_019787425.1 Platygyra sinensis
TTTCATCCACAACTCATTGTGAACTGACTTTCAAAATGGCTGCCAAAGGAGTAGAGGAAGACTCTGCGCAGATAATTGAGAATAAAAAAAGCGAAGAAAGTTCATATGGCATTCTCTTGAATTCTAGAAATCCACCAGAGTCCTCCAACGGTAGCTCCTTGAATAGTGTATAAAAGACTCCCTTTTCTGGTCTCCATAAAAGCCATTTGCATGCCCACACTTTTCTTCAAACAATTTTAGAAGAAGCCTCTTCATCCTGAAGCATCATCATCATTAAAAGAGCCAGTTTTCTTCTTTTTCAATCCAGAGCTGTTCGCTGCCATGTTGGATTTATAACAACTAGTTCCCATGCCCCAATTGGGTTGTTTCATCATTCAGCTCTCTCGTCGTGACCTTCGTGTGTACTGGTTGGGGTACTTACCTGGAGCGTGTTCCGGGAGCGTGTTTCAGGAGCAAGCTCCCTCGTGTGTGTACCGGCCTTTACAGTGCGACAGGGCAATCAGCTGCAAACTAGTCAGATTCTATTATACCATGTACGTCTTCTTATACATGGTAAAATGATGCATACTTTGACAAGTATGATAACAATGTTTATCCGGTTTTGTCACCAGTTTATTCATTCAATTCCCCTTAAGTTTGCTTCAAATTAGCGAATTACTTTTACAGTTAATGAAACTGATGAAAACGATCCGTTAGGCAGAAATGCTCAAGCTGCCAATTCACCTCCTAAAACTATTTATGATGGATTTTACAGCTTAGAATGCTGTGAAGTTTACAAAAATACAACTCTTGTGTTGATGCGTCCGCTCTCTGTACAAGACGTGAGCTCTGTTTATTTTGATTTCCAAAAATGGCCAGTTTTGCTTCATTACCTTTCCTAAAAAGCACACATTTTAACTTTAGGTTATTAATGTTACAGAGCAACTTGAGTATTCTGACCCATACCCAGCTTGATTCTTTAGCCAAAAATGTTTGTGGTTATTTCAGTAACACATTCACAAATTCCGGCAAGAAGATGTCCTGTTTACAGCTCTGTGTATTGTTTAATTTTCAATTTGTGGCACCTTTCTGCAGGTATTTATTTGTAAATGGTTATTGCTAGAATGGATACTCCAAAATATGGTGAGACACTTCGTGACACAAAAACAGGTACAAGTAGATAAACAACACCCTATTTAATTAGGCAGAGATAAGCTGCTGGGTCAGGTACTGATCTCTAGTGATTAGGTCTAAGCGCCGGCTCGAAATGGTTAGCTTTCATAAATTGTTCTGGTTACACCATAATTAAACTTGGTAAACCTTTGGTAAGACTTTACTACTAGGTATACCTATCGATAGAGTGCCAACGAGCAAATAATTTGTGGTATAATAAGGGTTTATTAATACAGCATGACGGGTCTTTGGTTCTCTTCTGATGCAAACATTGCCAAGAGAAATTTATAACGCTTTTACCGGTCGGTAACATGACACCCCATGGGAGCAAGGCTGCTTTCATTCGTCACGCAATCCAGTAGGATATTGAGAGTACGCTGATTCGAGGAGCATTGTCAGCCAGTTTGATCATTAATCACTATACATCAGTCTGGACAAGGGTATGTAAATTTTAAGGAATGCGAGGACTGAGAGAGTTTATGTTGCTAGGGACTGGGGATTGTTTTGTTTCATCGCCGTTATGTGAAGCCGAAGGGAGACGTCTTGTTGCGTTCGCTCTAGCTTTGTACAAGACGTGAACTTTACGCCATCCTAGGCTGTAAAAATCCATCATAAATAGCTTTAGGAGGTGAATTGGCAGCTTGAATATTTCTGCCAAACGGATCGTTTTCATTGGTTTCATTAACTGTAAAAGTAATTTGCTAATTTTGAAGTAAACTTAAGGGGAATTGAATGAATAAACTGGTGACAAAACCGGATAAAGGTTGTTATCGTGCTTGTCAATTAAGCATCATTTTACCATGTATAAGAAGACCTGGTATAAAAGAATCTGACTAGTTTGCAGCTGATTGTCCTGTCACACTGTAAGAATGTTTTACTCACTTGTCCCGGCCTTTGGTCAACCTCTAATGCCTGATGCTCCGAAACCTTTATACTAATTTTGGAGCCATGGCCCCATATCCAACGTGCAGGACATTAGCGACACAATGGCATCGTCATGTAGCGCCTATTTTACAGCACTACAAGGGTCTGAGTTATTGCCAAATGAGCAGTAAGTCATCTTCCAATTCAACTATCTTGTTGCAAGTTCTGTTTGTTGTTCGACGCATGGAGACTGGTGCCAAATTGTAACCAGTCTTCAGTACAAACACGGACAAAATGAGGAATGATTGCAAGATATTTTACATTATTTTGCTTCAGAAAACTTTACTTAACTGTTACGATATCACTATATATTATGATTAATTGAGTTTGTAATAACTGTGTAGCCAGTAGTGTATAAGTTTAATTTCAAGTCACACATCAGGCTTCGCCAAAAGCGTTTTCATGACTCATAGCACAGTAATTT
>JAHPZR010024002.1:7500-11521 GCA_019787425.1 Platygyra sinensis
TCGGTGGCGCAATTATCAATGCCGCGGCTTTCACTGGAGGCAACTATCTCCCACAATATTTGAGTGGCGGCGAAAAGGCTGCGTTAGCAGAAAAAACGCGCCATGACAAAGCCCTCGAAAAATATCAAGAAGATATGGCAAATTACACTCGCGAGCGCACGCAGCTCTTTGGCTGGATTGAGACCAACAGAGAAATCAAAGATCAGGCGATGCAGAACTTCACGAACACTGATTACGCGTTCAAGCTCTACAACCAGGCGCACCCAGATTACAAATTGACGACGCCAAAAAGAGCCGAAGTTTTCAGACTATTATCAGCCAAGCGATCAGCAAAAACAGGGCGAGCTTCTTTTTGTTGGTGGTAGTGCAGTCGCGCTTGGTTACGCGGCTTTTCTTTTCCTTTGAATTTTTTTTGGCACATAATAAATGGATGCCACCAACCTCACGTTATCTGCTAAAACGTTAACAGAACTTAAGCTAGCTCTAACCCCTGAATTAAATAACCTTAGCAGTTAGCTGAAAGCTAACAAGCTCAGTCTAAATGTTGCTAAAACTGAGCTAATGATTATTGGATCAAGACAAAGGCTATCTGCCCAATGTGACGATCTAGAAATCAGAATTGATGACCAAATTATCAAGAGAGTCGTTCATACCAAATCCTTGGGTCTTACCATAGATGCTCACCTCTCTTGGGGTAAACACGTTGAAGAGATTTGCAAGAAAGTCTCTTCAGCTATAGGCGCCCTAAAACGTGTGCGCCGTTTATATCCAAAGAAACTGCAATACTAATTTATAACACCTTAATTATGCCTCATTTTGATTACTGCAGCCCCGTCTGGGACTGTTTGAGTAGTTACTTGAGTGATAAGCTCCAAAAATTACAGAATCGCGCAGCCAGAGTTATTACTAAATCACCCTTTGATGCGAGCTCAGACCACCTTCTCTCCACCCTCAGCTGGGAGAGGCTATCTCTTCGCCGAAAGAAACAAAAAGCCTTAATGATGTATAAAACCATGAATGACCTTGCTCCGGAATATCTACAAAGTCTTTTCTCTCAGCGTCACTCTGCTTATAACTTAAGAAACTCTGAGGGAAGGCTGACCCTGTCCAAACCAAGCACCAATTATTTGAAACGAAGTTTCTCTTACAGCGGGGCCATGCTATGGAATAACTTGCCCAAAAACTTAAAAAATGCTGCATCCGTTGAGCATTTTAAGCGAAATATCAAGAAGGTAGCTGATATATCGGATTCCCACACGGCAATCATGTAAAGCAGTTGTAATTAGTTTTAGTTTTTAACTTAAGCTTAACTGATGATTTTCCGTGTTTAAATAAAGATTTACATACATACATACATACATACATACATACATACATACATACATACATACATACATACATAGATACATACATACATAGATACATACATACATAGATACATACATACATACATACATACATACATACATACATACATACATACATACATACATACATACATACATACATACATACATACATACATACATACATACATACATTCACATGCCAAGCTTGCCAAAATATTCTACAGCCCCCAGGGCTACTGGAAAGGGGTTTCTGCAATCAAAAAATTATCAGAAGCTGCAAAAGTGCCTGAAAATGTTGTCAAGCAGTGGCTCTTCAAGCAGGCTCTCTGGCAGATCTTTCTTCCTGCGCCGCGACATGTTCCTCGCCCAAAATGTGATGTGGCGACGCCCAACTCGGTCCACCAAGCAGACCTTCTTTTTCTTCCCCACGACAAGCTTCCTCGTGGCAGAAAGATCTACAAATATGCCTTGACTGTTGTCGACGTCGCCAGCCGTTACAAAGAAGCAGAGCCACTGACTTCGAAAGACTGCTGAGGTTGCAAAAGCTTTTCAGTCGATTTACCGGAACAGTCCTTTGAGTTGGCCTCAGATGCTGCAAGTTGACCCTGGCCGCGAGTTCATGGGCCGCGTGACCCAAGAAATGGAAAAACACAAAACATACATTCGCCGCGGCCGCACTGAAATTCACAGAGACCAAGCTATTGTACAGCGTTTCAACCGCACGCTTTCAGAGCGCCTGTTTGGCCATCAGTATGCCGTGGAAATGCTTTTGCCTGAGGGGCAGCGGTCAACTGCGTGGGCCAAAAGGCTCCCCGAGGTTGTAAGTGCGCTAAACAATTAGGTGACCAGCCTTACTGGTAAAAAACCTGCGGTTGCAATCAAAGAGAAAGCGGTCGCCTCAAAACCGTCAACAAAATATTCCAGGCCTGTTGGATTGAAAGAACGATGTTAGAGATTTGTATCAGCCTGGCGAACTTGAAGGCGGCACCAAAAGAGCTACAGACCCTATCTGGTCTTTGAAAGTCTGCCAAGTTGTCAAAAAATACCACCAAGCCTAATGTGCCGGTTGTCTATTATTTGTCTGACGGACCCAAGCGCGGCTTTGTTCGTAAAGAGCTGTTGGTTGTGCCGCCTAATACACAGCTTCCGCCCGCCTGATTGCTCTGCGCCCATATGCTAACGTTCGCACGCCGTCATCTGCTATCCAGCGCTTCGCATCAAACGGCGATATAGAGATCTTGTTAATGCACATTCCGTACAACTCGTGGCCCTCACTCCTCAAGATTTTCATTTTGTGCATATTATGTTTCCCCTTGATCAGGGCTTCTTCGTAATGCTCATGGGTTATCTCTTTTTCGATCACATTCTTTTTTACCCCCTTAGCTTTCCTTATATTTTTTAATTTTTGCCCGCCTTCTGCACCGAGTACATCTTCGGCCTCACCGCCACTACTTCCTATATCGCTAAACCTCCGCACTCGTCTTTCATCTTGCCTAATACTTTTTTGTTGATGGGACTGAATAGCGGGTGGTCTTTTGGGTAGTTGCTGGTGTCGTACAGTCTCTAATCTTCTCTCAGTCGCGGTACACGTCGTCCGTCTGGATGTCTAAGATCAGGCTATCCCTGTCTGTGTATATCAGCTCGCAATTCCAACCATATTTTGCTTTCAGGTGATTGTAGTAAAAGTCGTACATCAAGATCTTGCTGTTCTCGAGATTCGTCATGCCTGTGTATACGGGCTTGTTCAGCACCAGCCGCGTTTTATGCATGTGGATTCCTGCCATGTCGTTTCCGAATATTGTGAACCTATCAAAAGAGGGGCTAGACACCAGCTTGCGGATCTTGTCATTTTCCCATGATCTAACAATCTTCACGTCTACGCGGTTTCTCAAGTTCTCCATCGTTTTGCCAAAAACTGAGTTGTTCATCAACTTGTAGAAATCTGTTTCAAAATCGCTTTTTGCCTGCTTGCGAAACCCTGTGTTCATCCTGATGTATAGCTCCATCCAGGGCTCTTGATCAAACTCAATCACTCGGTGAACCTTCTTCAGGCGCATTCCCTGACTTGGATATAACTGTAGGTTCTTGTAATGGAGCACGTACTTTTCTTTGTCCTCAAGAGTCAGCACCAGCTTCTCTGTTTTTGGCATGTCGATTTGCAGTTCATGCATCATCCGCTTTTGGTATTCTGACATCTGATCGGCATTTATCGCCTTCTTTTCTTGAGCTAGCGGATAGTCGTTGTGTGCATCGTGTAGCTCTTCAGGGTACTCCAGATCCACTTCCAAAATCCAGCCTTTCTTCGAATTTGGCTTCATCTTCATGATCTGCTCTTCCGCGGGCATTACGCGCTTCCAGTGAAAGCCTTTCTTCGGCAAAGGCAGGCTCATTGCCCATCCGTAAAGGTTGTTTGCGTCCAGATACGTTATGTAGTTGGTTGGCTTTTCGGAGTCGTATCCTTCAACGAGCGGGTTGTTCGCCTTCGCGGAGTGCTTGACCATAGATATGCCGCTCCTCATTCCTCTCTCAATAAACAGGTGCACGTCAAGGTCCGTCAGCAGTTCTAGCTCAACAACAGTCTTTTTCAACTCAGTCCTGGTGCGCTGTAGTAATGTGCTGGTCTAGCCCGTATTTCTCCTGGCAAACCTTTCTGAAATTCTCAAACACATCTG
>JAHPZR010024004.1:0-21862 GCA_019787425.1 Platygyra sinensis
AAATATTTCACCAGTATTTGTGGTAATGCATAAGCTTAACTCACAGACAACCATTGTGATTGTTGAGCAGTGCAGGCTAAAACAGATGTGTGTTTTACTGTTACAGTTATCCCTCTGGCTGGTAATGAAAGTCATCATCTTGTCATAAACAGTACATGGTTTCTGTTATACTGTGCGTAGAATTACATGAGTTTGTTTTGTTTTGCACGACCTCAAGTTTTGTTTTATTGACGCTCACCGACACTATGTCAAAGCACGTCCGAGGTTTTCCTCGCTGAAGAAACTAGGACTGAGAGAATACTTGTAGTGCGATTTGTTAACAACAGGTGCTTTTCATTATGCCAATAATTCCAGAAATTTCAGTCAGAATTCAAATTGAAAGGTCCATTTCAATTTCTTCTGACGTGAATGAAATTATATAGGATCACCTCTGGAGGTGGTCAACTTATTTCGGTTGGAATGTTCCGACCCGAAATTCACCAGTCCATTTTTGACAAACCGTTTTTTTTGCCCTAACTAGGGAATTTGGAAAAAAGAATTTGAAATGACAAGAGCCTTTTCTATTGGTTGGCCAGGTTTAATCGCAAAATTTTGTAATCGGAAAATGTTGTTACATTTTCCTCGGGTATTCCCACTGATCTCTGATGGGTCGGTTTAATAATATAATTGAAAGCACCCAACAGTTCCAGTTTATTTCAGCAGTCACATTTCCACAACTGGGAAATGTTAGGAAATCCATAATGGGGAATATATTACTAAACAACTGGACTGACTAGGCTTATAGAATGTGTAGATTGTTGTACCATGTTTTGTAAATTCTAAATTTTAGAGCAAACTTCTTACAGTATTTCATCATACCCAGTATGTTCCCCAATGCTGTACAATCGTATAATGTTGCAAATTGCACTTTGTTAATGCACATACATGATGTAAATATTTGCTCTGGTCAAGGGCAAACACTTAAAATAAAGAAAGTAACATGTTCTCCTTGTTTCTATTGGGTTTTAGTATAAACCTGCTAGCGTTCTATCACGAATGCCATTCTCTGATTGGCTACGCTACTCACTACCTACATGTATTCTGTGATAGATAGTGAGTAGTATAGCAGTGTACCCTTGTTAACAAAATATTTCGAAGTGTCTGTTAGGAGGATTTGGATAAAGTTTTGAACGACTAGTAGATTTATACTAAAACAATTAGATTATATGCTGATCTCGATTTCTAGGCGTGATAGTTGACTCAGGTTGTACACATGTCAACCATCACATGATAGAAATCTTGAGCTCATAATCTTGATTGTTTAAGGAGGCCCAATAGGCTGAAAAATGACAACATTCATCAAAAATACATTGAACAAAAAAAAAACAAATTAAAGTCATATTTAAAGCCCTTGAACACTTGTAAAAAGCATTTTGAAACAATTTTGCTGAATTTGCCTCTAGATGAGTCTAAAATTCAAGGAAAGTACACAGTGATATAAATCTTTTACATAGCATGGGTCATAGCAACGGTTGTCTACAGTCAAAGTGTCCACAAAGTAGATCAGTTTCAACAAATATGAACAATACTTTGTAGAAAAGCTGTTTAAGACACGCACAACTTGATAATTGTAATCACATTTGAAAAGTGCTGTCTGAATCTTCATCACAGGCTCATTCATTTCCCTTATTAAAAGTACTATTTCCCACAACTGCATAACTTTTAACTATCCAAACACCTGGAATTTCATCAAAAATACCCCACTGCACGTCATATTTTCAACTCTCTTCTCGGTGTTTGGATATCCCAATAAAACACTGTCTCTCGTGTTTGATATATTATGTCAAACAGAGGAAATTCTCTCTAGAATGGGATAAATTCAGCTGGACTTTAATCATGTAGTATCAAGTTACATCTTTTTCTATGAACAATCATTAAAATGACTACCGGTATATATATTTTCTGGTAGGCTAACTTGTTGAAATGAGGCTAATGACAGGGAGAATTACAATCATTAACTGAACAAAATTAGTGAGTTATTGAGGGGCAAAGTAAAGTGAACTAGAAGCATATTTTGCGTTCACTCGGGCTTTGAGTTGGAGATAACATTGTTTTTGTTGCACGTACTTCGGTAAGGCTTTTTTCAGTGTAATTATGGGTTTATCTTGTAACTGTTGTTGTCTCAGTATGCTGGAGATGCAGGGTTACTACTTATGTATGCAGTAAGCGGAAAACATATTTGTTATGTAGTGTGAAGACAATTTTTTTTTCCGGGTTGGGTTAATTGCAAGCAAAATGGAGTGTTTATCGGAAGCAAACCTAAGCTCGGGGTCACCGGAAAGGGGGTCACAGAGTCTACTTGGGAAGTACTTTCCGGAGTGTTAAGTTACACGCCACTGATTAAATGTTCATTTCGGAACAAACATTGGCAAAACGAGTGAGCTCAACGCTTTCAAAAAGAATTCAAATGAACAATATTTGATCAATAGCCGAGGTTAAACTTCGTTTTCCTAAATATATTTTTAGCATTTACATAACAGTACAATGCAGATGACATGGGTATGCATGAAAGAATACGTGCATAGACAAATTCTCTGACCTTTCTGCTTTTGTTCCTTAGACTTTTCAAACATCGTATTGGTAAATATTCTGCTTGGTACACAATCGCGTCTACAGACACAATTTTAGTTTATGCTTCTCTCGATTAACATAAGATAATTTTGCTCAGTTGATATAGCATGTTCCTCGATGAAAGGTTCACTCATAAATGTTCGCTCATAAAGAGATCTCTCGTAAGGTTTGCGGACCAACCCGTTCCGAAAGCGCTCCTCATCTTTTAGTGTGAGTCTACCGCGAACACTGTGTGCACATTTGGTATCCGTTTGAGCGTATTCTACACAGTATTTGTGCTGATCTTCCACCGCATAAACTCTTCTCCGTCCGCCATTACACCATGCCATGTGCTCATCACTAAAATCTTCGCGCATGCGTATTAATTGAAGAATTGCAAACTGTGGCTGAACGAAAAAAAAAACGAAGCCGAAATTTCAACTCGGGCGTTTCCTTTGGAAAGCCCGAGTAAAAATTTTACATTGAATAGTTTTTATATGCTATGTAAAATTGTCATTCATTGTGCTAGATTCTAGTGAAAGTCCTAAATGGAATTGATTGGTAAATTTTTAATATAACACCTGTCCAATTAATCGCTTGTCTGGTATTCAGACTGTGAGAAATATTCTCCTTTACAGCAATTAAAATGAAAAATTGATTTTTATGAAACTAGGGCTTTAGGGTTTGTATTTAGATCTAAAAATGGAATGTTTACGACTTTTATCATCTGATGGCATATTGTCTGAGTGCGTGCAGTTGTATTTTTTAGTATTAATTATTTTCATGTATTTACTTATACATTGAGTTCATTAAATTTGTTTTTTCCATGAATAAACAGCAGTAGTAGATCAATGATCATTCCATATAAATTGTACCAAAGTCTTCCATGTTAATTTCAATTTAACATGTTTATGTTTTTGAGGGAAATAGTCACATCAACATGTTGTGTTGCAATTGAGGCACGTTGTTGTTTTGCAATCCCATATTCTGTTAAAAGAATAATGAGAATTATGTCCTAAAGAAACCTACATGTATTCTGTAAACACAGCTGAGAATATAAAGCACCATCTGTTATGGGGATATGACTTATTGCATGTCTTAGCTCTGACCGTTCTGCTTAGATTTTTAATAAAGTAAAGCCTCTGACTAATGTTATTCTTGCCCATTTCTGAGACAAAATATGTAACAAGAAATTCTGGGAAAACATTGTAATTTTGAAGATTTATTTGATTAAAAGTAAAAAAAGAACTTGATACTCATTTGCTACATGTAAAAATATAAATAAATAAATAAATATGAAAGGGATTTTGTTTACCTTACCTCAGAAATTAACACTAAATAAATTATAAAATAAATTCTTGAGAAGCACAACTTAACATGTATGTTTTATGGTTGTGAACAGTGAGTGAATAATAATGGGTGATCATTTAACTTTGTGAAATTTCTCTGTAATTGCATACTGATAGAGGTTGGACATATGTAGTAAAATACAGAAGAAAAATATTTTTAGAGGTTGGAAAGATGACTGATCAAAGTTTAATCATTGATTAAAAATGAACTTGTAACTTGTAATTAGCAGCAGAATTGATGCCACTAAGAAAATGAAGTTTGATTGGTTGTTTCAGAGAAAGGGTATATATGCACATGAATAGTAAAATCTTTAATATACATTATTATTATTCATTCAAAATATTTCCCCATTTCTGATTGGTTAAAACCACACGCATAATTCACCATAACCAGCTGCTGTTGACCAAATATTGAACCAATGACATCAAAAAAGCAGCCCGCTGCAAATTATTGAACCGATAACGTCAAGATGACGTCAAAAGTGCAGCTGGCTGCAGATTATTGAACCATTGACCGAAAAAACCTGGGGCCAAGGTTGTGTTATATTTGTGAGCGGAAAAACAAAGAGCAAAACGGTGATTGGAAACTCTTTTAAGAACGAAGAAATAGTTTTGAATGAATAATAAAGCAATTATTGAATTCGGCTTTCGTAGGATATGAAGAATTCTGCAGATCTTGGAGGGTGTTATCCACCTCGGCCTTCGGCCTCTGTGGATAACACCCTCCTTGATCTGCAGAATTCTTCATATCCTACTCAACCACATTCAATAATTGCTAATTATAAAACACCCTGTAAGAGTAAAACCTGGCGAGAATAGAGATTATTATTTGAAGGCTTAGGCACTTTACAGTAGATAAACAGAAAGTTCTTTTTTTGTTCTTGTTTGAACAAAATTCACATGGACTGTACTGTACACGGAGGCTATCAGCCTTGTGTTTTCACTATCAACTGCTTCAAACTCAACCCATACTGTTGAGACCTGCAACACTGTAGGGCTTGATCAGTTAGATGTATAAATTGATTGTTACAGTACCTTCTAAGTTCATTAATCAGTTGCTAATTAAAACTGATTGACAGATTGTTAATTAATCCTTTGATTAACTTGAACAATTGCTCTTGTAGAAAAAGAGTCGGCTGGATAGTGTTGGAGAGGGAAGTGGAGTAGAGATTCTTGAAAATACTCCTTATACAAATGGACCGGGAGGTAATGGACAATACACAAAGAAAATCTACCACATTGGAAACCATTTACCAAGCTGGCTGAAAGCTATCCTTCCCAAGGCAGCACTAAGGGTAGAAGAGGAGGCTTGGAATGCCTATCCATATACCAAGATGAGAACCACATGTCCATTTGTAGAGAAATTTTTTGTTGATGTAGAAACTTACTATTATCCTGATGCAGGACAGCAGGTACAGTGCATGAAAAAAAAAATGTTGATTGTGGTCAGTGTATTCAGCCACACCTACACGATGGAAGTTCTCAGACCTGGACAAACATTAAAGGGGCTCAGTCACGGCATCTTGAGTTATTTTGAACATTGAAAAAATAACCGTTTAAATTGAAGGAAACCTAAAAATAACACTTTATAAAGATAGAAATACATCAAAGAGACAATAATAAACCATAAAGGAACAAGGATGGTTAAGGATGGAGAAGATTGACAGGGGTTGCAAACAACGAATTTGAAAAGTTTTGCTAAGCTTTTCAAACTTGACTGAGCCCCTTTAAACAACAAACTTTATTGATAGACCTAACAAATCCCAGTGGGTGGGAGGTACACCGGAGGTACACCATTTGACTATTTGCAAACATGATCGAAGAGTTGAATATACCCTTTGCGCGATCCGGTCACATGGTACGGAATAAATTATGCTGGGACGTAAAATAATGCAGTGTGATTTTCAAAACAAAGGAAAGTCGGGCTGGACTGGTAGGAGTGCCTTTGTTTTGAAACTCCAGCTGTGTTATATTTGTCCCAGCATAATTTATTCTGTATCCTATGACCAGATCATGCAAAGAGCCTATTTGGGTGTACTGAGAAACAGCTCCAGTGTGGTATCAGAGTGGAACTTAAACATGCAACCACTTGATTTCAATTCCTGTGTCCAGTGTGGTGGCACTGCCTTCATGTTATGTGTTACTTATGTCTTAGTGGGATAAGATAGCTGCGAGCCAGACCATGTGCCACTAGTGATGCTGTTTATCTTGTTACAAATAAGTGTTTTTGGTTGTCCTTGCAGGAAAACGTATTTAATTTATCACCAGTGGACCTCCAAGGAAGAGAAGTTGGTGAGTTTATTTCTCTGATTTATAATTTCAGAAGTGATACTGTCTAAAAAGTATGGGGTAGCTGGTCCTTTGCTGTACATGTTGTTTATTAGGAGCATAAGTTTTGGATTGAGGTTGGAATCAAAGGATGTTAGAAATATGCCTTCAATTGATGAGCTTGTTTCAGTGGTACATCTAGTATATGAAGTAGTTATTCTTCAATGGATATTCTCTAGCTACTTTTACATGCTCCACTGGAAGATACATTGTATACCAAGCATACAACCCTAGTCTAATGAGCTATTGCCTGATGGCATCATAGGCTCGATTTCCGCCGTTCTCTCATGCTTGGTTTACATTCCTCTCTCCTTCGAGGGGAGGAGTGCGAGCTCCTTTCCGAACAGTGGTTGGTAATCAAGCCAATAGGATCAGCTATGGGGCACCTTGCATTGAGGAAAGCTCCCCCTCAAGGTGTACAAGTATAAGAAAGACAGTCTCCACCCGTGTAAAGGTATTGAATTCTCATTTTTTGTGACTTGCAGATGTAATTGACCCAATCAAGGACCCGGTGTCCCACTCAGACTACCTTGAAGAGGAAGATCCTTTGTTATACAAATCTACGAAAACAGGGCGGGGCCCAATGAAGGAAAATTGGCTTGAGCACTACAGAACAGACAAGCCACCATCTGATGTTATGTGTGCCTACAAGCTTATAAAGGTTGAGTTTAGGTATTGGGGAATGCAGGTTAGTATCTATACAGAAGTTTCACAAGACTAGTGTTTTTTTTAACTCACTGTTGGCAGGCTCTTGATAAGTTATAAGACAATTAACAAGTTCCTCGCAAAGTGGAGGTTGGGTGCCCAAGGCATCCAGGAGCTTGCACTATTAGCGGCATGCTCCTAGATGGACACCACTCCCATGGCTGGCAAAACCTGGCAATCCAGCCATGAGGCCCCATGCAGAAGGGAGAAAGTGGGGACCTGTCACACTGATAAAACAGTGGAAAGAGAGCGGAGGGACAGGGGAGGGGAAACAATCTCTGAGAAAAGTCCCTTTACTAGAAACTCAAGGAAAAATGCTGACAACGTTAAACTACTTCAACACCCTGTGGCCCAAGAACATGTGGAATCCTGGCGCATGCGCAGATCTAAACGCCGCTAACTGGAAGGCAAGACTTGAAATTGTTGTTGTTAACTCCATTAAATTGCATTTAACTGCAATAACTGACGAACTACTTTGAAGCAAAGATATCACAACTGTGACTGTTTGGAAATGGGTTGCGAAGTAGCACGGATACATTTATACGATTCTATTTCCTCATTTTGCCCAAGTGTTGTGTCAGCACTGAAAAGATATATCAAGCACTACAGAGGAGTTTTTATTACTTTTCCAAACACCTGGAATCTTGTCAATCAAAAGTCCCCTTTAGCCTTCCTCATGTCACTTGTTTTAGTGCGTGGAGATATCCACTGCTAAACCAAACAAGTGTAAGTTGCAAGCGTAACGCTAGATGGAAGTGAACAGGAGCGCATTTAGGAATACCATTTGGTTTGACTCGATTCTCACCCAGCTTATTGACAGTTATTCTTATGATATATGTCTCTTTGCTTATTCTCGATAATGCGCATTGTATCAGTCTAAGCTTTTAATCGAGTAATTACAAGTGATCTCTTGATTTTCCTGATGTTGTTGGTTGCATTCAGGGCTGCAAAAAGGGCGCTAAGAGTCAAATTTCAACTCTCTTCTGGAGCTGTGTTTGGAATGTGATAAAACACCGTCTGTTTGTGTTTGTTCTATATCTGGTAACAGAAATTGCGAGGAAGCTTACCAAAGCAAAAGCAACAGTGATGGTTAAAAAACCTGCATAAGAATACTGGCAGTTTGAATAGTTGAGAACCAACACTAGTCTTTTACCTTTCCCTTTTCCAGAATAAAATTGAACATTTCATTCACTCGGGTCTGCGTCGCCCGATGTTAATGGGTCACCGACAAGCATGGGTGTGGCAGGATGAGTGGTGCGGACTCACAATCGACGATATAAGACAACTGGAGGAAGAAACACAGAGAGTATTGGCCAAGAAAATGGGTCAACTTTCTGACCACGTTATCAACAACACTCCTTCGATCGAGAGAGCGACCAAGAAGTTGGCTTTGCAAACGACAAAGGGCGGGGAAGTGTAGTTTACGTACAAGAAAAACAACAACAGCTCCAAACTAGAACTGATTTCTAAAGTTTCGCTTGACGAAAACGAGGGAATTGCATCTCCCTCACCCGTCGCTATAACGGTGGAAAAATTCGGATTTGATAAAGATGAACCTAGAAAAACTCATACGGTTTTGAATGCAATGGCTTGGGCCAGAGAGACTTAAGTTCTACCGCTGATACCTCTGGGGGGAGAGGACTGTCACGTGCGGATATAGTAAAAGGCTGGCACATGAGCACGTTAGAAGCTAATGGATCAGATTCCGAGAATGACGAGTTTTTCGACGCGCAGGGTAAGATATTACTTGAAATTGAAAAGTTAAACGTTACACTCATGACTTGACTTTTTTAAAAAAAAAAAAAAATGATGTACACGAAGTGTAAAGGATAAGCACATCTCCCTCTATTTTCCTGTCTTAATGACGGCGTTTGCGGCCTCAGGTGAGTTATCAGTTCTAGATTTCCGCGAACATTATTGTTACGAACAACAATATTCAACTATTATTGGTACAAAGCAGCGCGAACATACCTTGAAAAAAGAAGTTCTTGTCATCTTAACGTTGCTGAACGTTGCTCCGATCGGTACGGCAAAGATCACGTTTTATCTCAGTTTAAAACGGAAAGGCACGCTTGTCTGTTCTCAATCACGTAAACTCTATATTGTAATGTAAACAAAGAAGACAATGCAATTTATTATACTGCCCTAGTGTTTTGAAAACACTCGTGATAATTGAGCAAACTTGAGAATACTCACCTTCTGCTGTTGCGTTGTAAATTTCTTGTGTGCTGTCAAATTACCGTCATATTTTATTGGCAGTATCTTTCATGGCTTTGCATCCACTCTATTTGGTGGTGAAAGTAAATTCATCTCTGAAAAATAGCACAGAACAGTAACTATCATTTTAAGCTTTTTTGCCGCGTTCATACTAAAGGTTCCTTTTTATATGGTTCTCATTGCAGAGGAGCTTGAAGAGAACCCTTTCAACACGAATCTGCTGTCCATACGTAACGTGGAGCTCAGTAACAGTTTCAAGAGTCTAGAGTTGGACACGGATTCCTCTCGGGGTAGTGGAGAGTCTTTGGATTCATTGGCATCTTCTGTCGTTGACGACCAGAGCTTGGTAAGAAAATAGAGCGTCAAGTAACATTCACCAATTGTACCTGCACCAAGAGCGACCTTTCACTGTTAAATTCAGTTTTTGTCACTTTTTAATCTATTTTTTCTGTATCCGGTTTAGGCCGAGTGTGCCGCTTGTAAACGTCTAAAATAGCACAATAACTTTGTACCACGTGATTGCAGTTTTTCTTTTCTTGTGATTGGTAGGCTATAATGTCGATCCGTTGCGCGTGTGTTTAAAGATGCGAAAAAAAGGCGTGAATGTTATGACGCGTCATTGACGGTCTAATGGGCCCTTTGCAGTTTACGATCACATGGTACAAAAACCGCCATGCAGGAGAGCAAACTGCCCACTGGGACCTCCAAGACAAAAGAATATTTAGTTAAGTTGCTTTGTTTTGGAGGTCCCAGTGGGCAGTTTGCTCTCCAGCATGGCGGTTTTTGTACCATGTGATCGTAAACTGCAAAGGGCCCATTGCTGATTGGTTAATTTGAAAGTGCGTCTGTATTGCTGAAGTAGACGAAATTTGATGACACGTCTTTGATGTTTTGCTATGTAATTGAATAAAGAGACTTGTGAGGTCGGACATGACCTCTTGTATGTAAAATTTCTCTACTAAGCTAATCTCGTTTCTTTTTCAAAATATTTTTCCTTCCAGTCCCCTCGCCTCATCCGGAAACAGAAGCTATGTAAGAAAGTCAGTGATACCTCCACGTGCTCGTTGCCATGCTCTCGCATCACAGCCCTAATCCTTGTCATCCACGGCGGCACTCAGATAGACACGGCACTGGATCCCACATCACGTGACATGGATTTCAGACTACTCCAAGATGCATTTGAGGCAGTGATAAATTCTCATTACAAAGGGGCGGTCGGAAAAATCGCGTTGAGACTTGTAGAGTGTCCTGCTATTTGCTCCAAGGCGCTTAATCTGTTGTCTCAACTTTGTCCTTATTCGGAGAGTGATTCAGGTAATGACGTGAATTCCGTGAAACAGTCAGCAGCAGAAGCAACAACAACGACACCAACAACAGCAATTTTTTATCACTTCAGAGTTAGAAATTACAGTATTGCAAAGCAAAAACAAAAATTACTGGGGTGTTGGCAGGAAAATAGAGGGAGATGTGCTTATCCTTTACACTTCGTGTACATCATTTTTTTTTTTTTTAAATAGTCAAGTCATCAGTGTAACGTTTAACTTTTCAATTTCAAGTAATATCTTACCCTGCGCGTCGAAAAACTCGTCATTCTCGGAATCTGATCCATTAGCTTCTAACGTGCTCATGTGCCAGCCTTTTACTATATCCGCACGTGACAGTCCTCTCCCCCCAGAGGTATCAGCGGTAGAACTTAAGTCTCTCTGGCCCAAGCCATTGCATTCAAACCCGTATGAGTTTTTTCTAGGTTCATCTTTATCAAATCCGAATTTTTCCACCGTTATAGCGACGGGTGAGGGAGATGCAATTCCCTCGTTTTCGTCAAGCGAAACTTTAGAAATCAGTTCTAGTTTGGAGCTGTTGTTGTTTTTCTTGTACGTAAACTACACTTCCCCGCCCTTTGTCGTTTGCAAAGCCAACTTCTTGGTCGCTCTCTCGATCCGAAGGAGTGTTGTTGATAACGTGGTCAGAAAGTTGACCCATTTTCTTGGCCAATACTCTCTGTGTTTCTTCCTCCAGTTGTCTTATATCGTCGATTGTGAGTCCGCACCACTCATCCTGCCACACCCATGCTTGTCGGTGACCCATTAACATCGGGCGACGCAGACCCGAGTGAATGAAATGTTCAATTTTATTCTGGAAAAGGGAAAGGTAAAAGACTAGTGTTGGTTCTCAACTATTCAAACTGCCAGTATTCTTATGCAGGTTTTTTAACCATCACTGTTGCTTTTGCTTTGGTAAGCTTCCTCGCAATTTCTGTTACCAGATATAGAACAAACACAACAGACGGTGTTTTATCACATTCCAAACACAGCTCCAGAAGAGAGTTGAAATTTGACTCTTAGCGCCCTTTTTGCAGCCCTGAATGCAACCACAACATCAGGAAAATCAAGAGATCACTTGTAATTACTCGATTAAAAGCTTAGACTGATACAATGCGCATTATCGAGAATAAGCAAAGAGACATATATCATAAGAATAACTGTCAATAAGCTGGGTGAGATCGAGTCAAACCAAATGGTATTCCTAAAATGCGCTCCTGTTCACTTCATCTAGCGTTACGCTTGCAACTTACACTTGTTTGGTTTAGCAGTGGATATCTCCACGCACTAAAACAAGTGACATGAGGAAGGCTAAAGGGGACTTTTGATTGACAAGCTTCCAGGTGTTTGGAAAAGTAATAAAACTCTCTGTAGTGCTTGATATATCTTTTCAGTGCTGACACAACACTTGGGCAAAATGAGGAAATAGAATCGTATAAATGTATCCGTGCTACTTCGCAACCCATTTCCAAACAGTCACAGTTGTGATATCTTTGCTTCAAAGTAGTTCGTCAGTTATTGCAGTTAAATGCAATTTAATGGAGTTAACAACAACAATTTCAAGTCTTGCCTTTCCAGTTAGCGGCGTTTAGATCTGCGCATGCGCCAGGATTCCACATGTTCTTGGGCCACAGGGTGTTGAAGTAGTTTAACGTTGTCAGCATTTTTCCTTGAGTTTCTAGTAAAGGGACTTTTCTCAGAGATTGTTTCCCCTCCCCTGTCCCTCCGCTCTCTTTCCACTGTTTTATCAGTGTGACAGGTCCCCACTTTCTCCCTTCTGCATGGGGCCTCATGGCTGGATTGCCAGGTTTTGCCAGCCATGGGAGTGGTGTCCATCTAGGAGCATGCCGCTAATAGTGCAAGCTCCTGGATGCCTTGGGCACCCAACCTCCACTTTGCGAGGAACTTGTTAATTGTCTTATAACTTATCAAGAGCCTGCCAACAGTGAGTTAAAAAAAACACTAGTCTTGTGAAACTTCTGTATAGATACTAACCTGCATTCCCCAATACCTAAACTCAACCTTTATAAGCTTGTAGGCACACATAACATCAGATGGTGGCTTGTCTGTTCTGTAGTGCTCAAGCCAATTTTCCTTCATTGGGCCCCGCCCTGTTTTCGTAGATTTGTATAACAAAGGATCTTCCTCTTCAAGGTAGTCTGAGTGGGACACCGGGTCCTTGATTGGGTCAATTACATCTGCAAGTCACAAAAAATGAGAATTCAATACCTTTACACGGGTGGAGACTGTCTTTCTTATACTTGTACACCTTGAGGGGGAGCTTTCCTCAATGCAAGGTGCCCCATAGCTGATCCTATTGGGCTTGATTACCAACCACTGTTCGGAAAGGAGCTCGCACTCCTCCCCTCGAAGGAGAGAGGAATGTAAACCAAGCATGAGAGAACGGCGGAAATCGAGCCTATGATGCCATCAGGCAATAGCTCATTAGACTAGGGTTGTATGCTTGGTATACAATGTATCTTCCAGTGGAGCATGTAAAAGTAGCTAGAGAATATCCATTGAAGAATAACTACTTCATATACTAGATGTACCACTGAAACAAGCTCATCAATTGAAGGCATATTTCTAACATCCTTTGATTCCAACCTCAATCCAAAACTTATGCTCCTAATAAACAACATGTACAGCAAAGGACCAGCTACCCCATACTTTTTAGACAGTATCACTTCTGAAATTATAAATCAGAGAAATAAACTCACCAACTTCTCTTCCTTGGAGGTCCACTGGTGATAAATTAAATACGTTTTCCTGCAAGGACAACCAAAAACACTTATTTGTAACAAGATAAACAGCATCACTAGTGGCACATGGTCTGGCTCGCAGCTATCTTATCCCACTAAGACATAAGTAACACATAACATGAAGGCAGTGCCACCACACTGGACACAGGAATTGAAATCAAGTGGTTGCATGTTTAAGTTCCACTCTGATACCACACTGGAGCTGTTTCTCAGTACACCCAAATAGGCTCTTTGCATGATCTGGTCATAGGATACAGAATAAATTATGCTGGGACAAATATAACACAGCTGGAGTTTCAAAACAAAGGCACTCCTACCAGTCCAGCCCGACTTTCCTTTGTTTTGAAAATCACACTGCATTATTTTACGTCCCAGCATAATTTATTCCGTACCATGTGACCGGATCGCGCAAAGGGTATATTCAACTCTTCGATCATGTTTGCAAATAGTCAAATGGTGTACCTCCGGTGTACCTCCCACCCACTGGGATTTGTTAGGTCTATCAATAAAGTTTGTTGTTTAAAGGGGCTCAGTCAAGTTTGAAAAGCTTAGCAAAACTTTTCAAATTCGTTGTTTGCAACCCCTGTCAATCTTCTCCATCCTTAACCATCCTTGTTCCTTTATGGTTTATTATTGTCTCTTTGATGTATTTCTATCTTTATAAAGTGTTATTTTTAGGTTTCCTTCAATTTAAACGGTTATTTTTTCAATGTTCAAAATAACTCAAGATGCCGTGACTGAGCCCCTTTAATGTTTGTCCAGGTCTGAGAACTTCCATCGTGTAGGTGTGGCTGAATACACTGACCACAATCAACATTTTTTTTTTTCATGCACTGTACCTGCTGTCCTGCATCAGGATAATAGTAAGTTTCTACATCAACAAAAAATTTCTCTACAAATGGACATGTGGTTCTCATCTTGGTATATGGATAGGCATTCCAAGCCTCCTCTTCTACCCTTAGTGCTGCCTTGGGAAGGATAGCTTTCAGCCAGCTTGGTAAATGGTTTCCAATGTGGTAGATTTTCTTTGTGTATTGTCCATTACCTCCCGGTCCATTTGTATAAGGAGTATTTTCAAGAATCTCTACTCCACTTCCCTCTCCAACACTATCCAGCCGACTCTTTTTCTACAAGAGCAATTGTTCAAGTTAATCAAAGGATTAATTAACAATCTGTCAATCAGTTTTAATTAGCAACTGATTAATGAACTTAGAAGGTACTGTAACAATCAATTTATACATCTAACTGATCAAGCCCTACAGTGTTGCAGGTCTCAACAGTATGGGTTGAGTTTGAAGCAGTTGATAGTGAAAACACAAGGCTGATAGCCTCCGTGTACAGTACAGTCCATGTGAATTTTTGTTCAAACAAGAACAAAAAAAGAACTTTCTGTTTATCTACTGTAAAGTGCCTAAGCCTTCAAATAATAATCTCTATTCTCGCCAGGTTTTACTCTTACAGGGTGTTTTATAATTAGCAATTATTGAATGTGGTTGAGTAGGATATGAAGAATTCTGCAGATCAAGGAGGGTGTTATCCACAGAGGCCGAAGGCCGAGGTGGATAACACCCTCCAAGATCTGCAGAATTCTTCATATCCTACGAAAGCCGAATTCAATAATTGCTTTATTATTCATTCAAAACTATTTCTTCGTTCTTAAAAGAGTTTCCAATCACCGTTTTGCTCTTTGTTTTTCCGCTCACAAATATAACACAACCTTGGCCCCAGGTTTTTTTCGGTCAATGGTTCAATAATCTGCAGCCAGCTGCACTTTTGACGTCATCTTGACGTTATCGGTTCAATAATTTGCAGCGGGCTGCTTTTTTGATGTCATTGGTTCAATATTTGGTCAACAGCAGCTGGTTATGGTGAATTATGCGTGTGGTTTTTAACCAATCAGAAATGGGGAAATATTTTGAATGAATAATAATAATGTATATTAAAGATTTTACTATTCATGTGCATATATACCCTTTCTCTGAAACAACCAATCAAACTTCATTTTCTTAGTGGCATCAATTCTGCTGCTAATTACAAGTTACAAGTTCATTTTTAATCAATGATTAAACTTTGATCAGTCATCTTTCCAACTCTAAAAATATTTTTCTTCTGTATTTTACTACATATGTCCAACCTCTATCAGTATGCAATTACAGAGAAATTTCACAAAGTTAAATGATCACCCATTATTATTCACTCACTGTTCACAACCATAAAACATACATGTTAAGTTGTGCTTCTCAAGAATTTATTTTATAATTTATTTAGTGTTAATTTCTGAGGTAAGGTAAACAAAATCCCTTTCATATTTATTTATTTATTTATATTTTTACATGTAGCAAATGAGTATCAAGTTCTTTTTTTACTTTTAATCAAATAAATCTTCAAAATTACAATGTTTTCCCAGAATTTCTTGTTACATATTTTGTCTCAGAAATGGGCAAGAATAACATTAGTCAGAGGCTTTACTTTATTAAAAATCTAAGCAGAACGGTCAGAGCTAAGACATGCAATAAGTCATATCCCCATAACAGATGGTGCTTTATATTCTCAGCTGTGTTTACAGAATACATGTAGGTTTCTTTAGGACATAATTCTCATTATTCTTTTAACAGAATATGGGATTGCAAAACAACAACGTGCCTCAATTGCAACACAACATGTTGATGTGACTATTTCCCTCAAAAACATAAACATGTTAAATTGAAATTAACATGGAAGACTTTGGTACAATTTATATGGAATGATCATTGATCTACTACTGCTGTTTATTCATGGAAAAAACAAATTTAATGAACTCAATGTATAAGTAAATACATGAAAATAATTAATACTAAAAAATACAACTGCACGCACTCAGACAATATGCCATCAGATGATAAAAGTCGTAAACATTCCATTTTTAGATCTAAATACAAACCCTAAAGCCCTAGTTTCATAAAAATCAATTTTTCATTTTAATTGCTGTAAAGGAGAATATTTCTCACAGTCTGAATACCAGACAAGCGATTAATTGGACAGGTGTTATATTAAAAATTTACCAATCAATTCCATTTAGGACTTTCACTAGAATCTAGCACAATGAATGACAATTTTACATAGCATATAAAACTATTCAATGTAAATTTTTACTCGGGCTTTCCAAAGGAAACGCCCGAGTTGAAATTTCGGCTTCGTTTTTTTTTTCGTTCAGCCACAGTTTGCAATTCTTCAATTAATACGCATGCGCGAAGATTTTAGTGATGAGCACATGGCATGGTGTAATGGCGGACGGAGAAGAGTTTATGCGGTGGAAGATCAGCACAAATACTGTGTAGAATACGCTCAAACGGATACCAAATGTGCACACAGTGTTCGCGGTAGACTCACACTAAAAGATGAGGAGCGCTTTCGGAACGGGTTGGTCCGCAAACCTTACGAGAGATCTCTTTATGAGCGAACATTTATGAGTGAACCTTTCATCGAGGAACATGCTATATCAACTGAGCAAAATTATCTTATGTTAATCGAGAGAAGCATAAACTAAAATTGTGTCTGTAGACGCGATTGTGTACCAAGCAGAATATTTACCAATACGATGTTTGAAAAGTCTAAGGAACAAAAGCAGAAAGGTCAGAGAATTTGTCTATGCACGTATTCTTTCATGCATACCCATGTCATCTGCATTGTACTGTTATGTAAATGCTAAAAATATATTTAGGAAAACGAAGTTTAACCTCGGCTATTGATCAAATATTGTTCATTTGAATTCTTTTTGAAAGCGTTGAGCTCACTCGTTTTGCCAATGTTTGTTCCGAAATGAACATTTAATCAGTGGCGTGTAACTTAACACTCCGGAAAGTACTTCCCAAGTAGACTCTGTGACCCCCTTTCCGGTGACCCCGAGCTTAGGTTTGCTTCCGATAAACACTCCATTTTGCTTGCAATTAACCCAACCCGGAAAAAAAAATTGTCTTCACACTACATAACAAATATGTTTTCCGCTTACTGCATACATAAGTAGTAACCCTGCATCTCCAGCATACTGAGACAACAACAGTTACAAGATAAACCCATAATTACACTGAAAAAAGCCTTACCGAAGTACGTGCAACAAAAACAATGTTATCTCCAACTCAAAGCCCGAGTGAACGCAAAATATGCTTCTAGTTCACTTTACTTTGCCCCTCAATAACTCACTAATTTTGTTCAGTTAATGATTGTAATTCTCCCTGTCATTAGCCTCATTTCAACAAGTTAGCCTACCAGAAAATATATATACCGGTAGTCATTTTAATGATTGTTCATAGAAAAAGATGTAACTTGATACTACATGATTAAAGTCCAGCTGAATTTATCCCATTCTAGAGAGAATTTCCTCTGTTTGACATAATATATCAAACACGAGAGACAGTGTTTTATTGGGATATCCAAACACCGAGAAGAGAGTTGAAAATATGACGTGCAGTGGGGTATTTTTGATGAAATTCCAGGTGTTTGGATAGTTAAAAGTTATGCAGTTGTGGGAAATAGTACTTTTAATAAGGGAAATGAATGAGCCTGTGATGAAGATTCAGACAGCACTTTTCAAATGTGATTACAATTATCAAGTTGTGCGTGTCTTAAACAGCTTTTCTACAAAGTATTGTTCATATTTGTTGAAACTGATCTACTTTGTGGACACTTTGACTGTAGACAACCGTTGCTATGACCCATGCTATGTAAAAGATTTATATCACTGTGTACTTTCCTTGAATTTTAGACTCATCTAGAGGCAAATTCAGCAAAATTGTTTCAAAATGCTTTTTACAAGTGTTCAAGGGCTTTAAATATGACTTTAATTTGTTTTTTTTTTGTTCAATGTATTTTTGATGAATGTTGTCATTTTTCAGCCTATTGGGCCTCCTTAAACAATCAAGATTATGAGCTCAAGATTTCTATCATGTGATGGTTGACATGTGTACAACCTGAGTCAACTATCACGCCTAGAAATCGAGATCAGCATATAATCTAATTGTTTTAGTATAAATCTACTAGTCGTTCAAAACTTTATCCAAATCCTCCTAACAGACACTTCGAAATATTTTGTTAACAAGGGTACACTGCTATACTACTCACTATCTATCACAGAATACATGTAGGTAGTGAGTAGCGTAGCCAATCAGAGAATGGCATTCGTGATAGAACGCTAGCAGGTTTATACTAAAACCCAATAGAAACAAGGAGAACATGTTACTTTCTTTATTTTAAGTGTTTGCCCTTGACCAGAGCAAATATTTACATCATGTATGTGCATTAACAAAGTGCAATTTGCAACATTATACGATTGTACAGCATTGGGGAACATACTGGGTATGATGAAATACTGTAAGAAGTTTGCTCTAAAATTTAGAATTTACAAAACATGGTACAACAATCTACACATTCTATAAGCCTAGTCAGTCCAGTTGTTTAGTAATATATTCCCCATTATGGATTTCCTAACATTTCCCAGTTGTGGAAATGTGACTGCTGAAATAAACTGGAACTGTTGGGTGCTTTCAATTATATTATTAAACCGACCCATCAGAGATCAGTGGGAATACCCGAGGAAAATGTAACAACATTTTCCGATTACAAAATTTTGCGATTAAACCTGGCCAACCAATAGAAAAGGCTCTTGTCATTTCAAATTCTTTTTTCCAAATTCCCTAGTTAGGGCAAAAAAAACGGTTTGTCAAAAATGGACTGGTGAATTTCGGGTCGGAACATTCCAACCGAAATAAGTTGACCACCTCCAGAGGTGATCCTATATAATTTCATTCACGTCAGAAGAAATTGAAATGGACCTTTCAATTTGAATTCTGACTGAAATTTCTGGAATTATTGGCATAATGAAAAGCACCTGTTGTTAACAAATCGCACTACAAGTATTCTCTCAGTCCTAGTTTCTTCAGCGAGGAAAACCTCGGACGTGCTTTGACATAGTGTCGGTGAGCGTCAATAAAACAAAACTTGAGGTCGTGCAAAACAAAACAAACTCATGTAATTCTACGCACAGTATAACAGAAACCATGTACTGTTTATGACAAGATGATGACTTTCATTACCAGCCAGAGGGATAACTGTAACAGTAAACACACATCTGTTTTAGCCTGCACTGCTCAACAATCACAATGGTTGTCTGTGAGTTAAGCTTATGCATTACCACAAATACTGGTGAAAATATTTTAAAAGCTCATTGAATATTGCGGCTTAAATTTCAACATTTTTTAAAAACATTTGTCGAACGATCGTCGTGGGTTTTTTGGCACAAGAACACCACTTGCCTGTTTCTGTACCACAACAAAATGTAGCAAGATAAGAAAATTCGTAAGTCTTGAAGATTTTGTTGATCTAAGAAAAATTACAGCGAAAAAAGTCCTTGAGGCGAGTATAAATAAAAAACTATAATAATTTATTCCAGTTTTTGTTGACAAAAACGGCCTCAATTGACACAAGTTTTATTACAAGATCATGTTGCGTTGTTAAGACTGTTAGTGTGACATTCACTTATTAAGCTTAAGCTTTCAAACAAGTCTAATTTTAAATTGTGTTACCTTTATGGGTCTGTAGGTGAACTGGAACTCTCATCTTTCTTTCAAGCATTCAAGTTTTAATGGCGTAATGCCCATGTTCTGGCTTCCATAAACTTGTCTTTTACACGTCGATTGTACGGAATAAAGTGGAAGTAGCTTCAAAAGCATCAAAAAAATAAATCCTGCTAGTGCTCATGGAAAAATAGTTGGGGTACATGTATATCATGGCATTTACCTTGAACATAACTTTAGACAAACCTGGATTCTACAAGAAAAGTAAATCGTTTCCGGCGGATCTAATTATTTACATGGCGGTTATCGTATCCACGATTTTACGGTTACACATAGTAAGAGATCAGTAAGAAATTATATACAAATTGTGCATACGCATGTTAGCAAGTAAAAGGAGTTCTTGGGTTGTCTGAATAAAACAGAAAAGTACAACTGACTCCCAAACTTATTGTCTTTTCTGCTCATTTTGAGGATGCTCACCGGAATTGATGCATGTTACAAAGCACAGGCGCAAGGTGGCCTGGGAACTGTAAAAATGTGCCGGGGGTTGCATGCTCAGTCGATGGTGCTGTCCATTTATCGCACTGGTTGACAAATAGTAAACCCCATAGCGTGTACTATTGAGTTATGGATGCACGTGGAAGGTTGCTAAGCACGAAAGAAGTGTAAGAGTCCCACGAGGCGATAGCCGAGTGTGACTCTAGCTTCTTGAGTGCTTAGCAAACCTCCTAAGTGCATCCATTATGCAATAGTTCAACTATGGTGTTTACCATTTGTTTTATAACATAACATGGAGACACTGGAACAACAGAAGTCATTTAGAGTCCATACCATGCTGCTCGCGTCAATGTGTCACGCAATGCCTTTTTCAGCTCACACTCATTTTCTTTGACCTTGATATTGTGGTAAAAAACAAATTGAAATATGGTATATCGTGTGTCTGTACTCTTACCGACAACGAGTATGTGTCATTACTCGTTTCCCAAACATTTTTTTGGTAATGTTTCTGCATGTTAAGCGAGTTTGTAAAAGTTTTTGAAAAGAAAGTCTGACGCGTACAAGCAGCTCATTTGGATAATGCAGCGCATGCACTTTCAACAAGTCCGAGTCGGTGTTTTCAGTTGTCAAGACAACTGTTTATTTCGTTATCTTTGATTTGTGGTAAAAGACAAATCGAATGTGGTTTAGCATGGTCTGTACTCTTATTGACAACGATACGCATCATCACAGTGGTCAAAATATTGTGGACTCACGAGGCACAGAGTGAGTCTGTAACAAATTGAGCTACATCACAAAGCGCGCACTTTGCTTTAGTTACTGAGTACGTCAGCAACATATACCCATGGGCAAATAGTAGATGCTGAATTAGCTAATCAGAGGGTGCGCTTTGCTTAGTTATGTTATTCTTCATGGTTAACAGGACCTATGAAGGTAAACTTACAGCATAATTATGAGGTAAGAACACTATAACTTAAAGACTACAAGATTTCCCATTGGAAAGTTCTTTTTTAAGTGGTTCAAAATGTATTGATCGACGTTAAAGTTAAAAGTGACTCCCGAGGAAGAATTTTTCGGTTCAGATACCCCCTCCCGCCTGGGTTTTCCTGAGCTATCAACCTCCCTCCTGCAAGAATTTTCCAGTTTGCCATCCGTCGGGGTTGTGTATTTTTCTGGAATAACGCAATAACAAAACCCCCGGTAAGGTGTAATTAGGAACAGGCGGTAGAAATAGTCAAGGTGTAACATGTTTTGCACGTGATACAATCTTAGCGCATGATACAATTTTTGGGGCCACAGTTTGTAGCTAAAAACTGGGCATGAACCCAGACTTGATTCAGAGTCAAGTGCACTAACCTGAGGCCATAGCACTTCTCACAAGTGACGGTAGGAGAAGACATTTGATGCATCACAAATTTATGGTAATAGTAGCATGCAAGGTTTGTCAGATAGACTGCCGCTGTACTCTAATGTGAACAAGACTATTATCCATAACTACCTTAAGAAATTTCACAACTATCCAAGAAAATCATTAAAAGTGGTTA
>JAHPZR010024009.1:0-15000 GCA_019787425.1 Platygyra sinensis
ACATAGTCACGCGCGCATTAACACGTGACAAACGATAATTGTCTAATACTGTATTCCAGACTATAATTGACACAGAAACATCTGTGATAAGACAACATATCAAGGCCATCATGTAAATATTCATTGTATTTCTTTCTATTATCTGAAGATCATAAATGGACAGTTTTGTATACTGTTGGCAGATTCGATTATACGCTACACTAATACTGCGAAGTGTATGACTGATCACTGCTTCATTGTAAACGCCACGCCTTCTGCTACCAACGGATAAAGTGTATGAAACTGATAGCCTATTCAATATGCTATAAACAGACTACAAGTATGTTAATTAGAAAATCTACTTTCTGAATGTTATTGAAAATAAAAAGGTTGTATTAATTTCGGAAGACAAATAATGAGTTAAGAAGAAAGACCTCTTCAATTGCGAATGAAATAGTCGAATTACTGCCGCGACCATGCGTCCGGGGCTTCCCTTCTTTTTGGTCTTTCAGTTGTCAAAAGAGCTAAGAGCGTAGATAAGCCGCGAAAGAGAGGGAACAATTATTGCTAACAAGAAAAACTCTGGTCGAATCTCATGAAAATTTGAGCCGAAATCGAAATTCCATGAGAAGGCAAATTAAATCAAGGCAGGCTCCGAAATTCTCCCCCGACCCCAGAACGAAAAGACTCTGGGGAACTCGAGCTCGCGTAAAAAAATTTTTAGTTCAACAGTTGAATAGTTCCTGTGCAAAATGAAAGCGCTCATAATCCATGCAGTTCATGAAGGAGTACATTGAGAAACAAAATCAGCTGTTATTCCACATGATAATGGCAATGCCAAAAATTTAGAACTATGTGTCAAAATACGGAGAGCTTGAAAAAAAATTGTACAACGAATTTTTCCCCCGGTTTTAAAACAGTGCATTTTGAAAATGCATAACACGGCATGTTAGTCCAAAGGGGGTCTTCCATTGTACAGGTCAGCAGCACCCACGCTGTTTTCGGAGAAAGGATGCGCGTGTGGTAAACATTGGCGAGAATAGACCAAATTTCGATATATTTTAAATTCAGGTAAAACAACAGACTCAGAACAGGCCTCCGGGGAATAAAAGCTCACAAACTCCGTAAGATATTTAAACATTTGGATGCTTTTTCCTTGTGCTTCGGCGTTCTTAAGTCATACCATCCGAGTTACTCTTAGCCTGCGTAACTGGCGGTATTACGGAGCTTAAGCACGCGCGTTTTTGAGACGGCCAACGGAAGAGAACATTTCGCGTGCTAGGAAAGTATTGTCTACTAGATTTTTATACTTCTCATTTCTAATGGTGAAAAGATACTTAGCAATGGAATGTGGTTGTGTGCGGGCAAGTTAAAAGTGAAAACAGCTCACTTCCGGTTACCGTCCGCGTCTCAAAAACGCGCGTGCTTAAGGACGTTCGCGCCAAAATCTTCCCACGTACAGATTTTTTTATGTTTTTGTATAATGCCGAAAGAATGCAGAAAAGGAAGTGAAGGCGAAAAAAAATTGGGGGTCACCGAGCATCCAACAAACAATAATTCGCACATAAAAGTAAACGCAAACACCGGTAATCAGCTCACAATATACCATTTGTTGAGTTCTTCCCTCGGTGCGCGCGCTTGAAAATAGGGAACTTAAGCAAACCACGACGGCACACACCCCCCCCCGGCCAACGGGAACGTCGCCCCCAAAACTAAAGAGTCTAATGAGACAGCCAACCAATAGCTGTGCCACGGGTGCGTTATAAATCTTTGTTACATTTCGTTGCCGTTCTCCGCCAAACACACAACGTTTGAAATGACCAGGTTTTGCGTATTTTGGAGAACGCACGCCATACCGACGGCAGATATTTTGGATTTCCATTATGGAACTGATCGCTGGCATTACATTTTAGTTTTAGCAGGTTTTAGGACAGATTTGCGTCTGAAACGGGTTTAGTTCACCTACGAATTCGAGAGTAAAAAAAATTAAAATTCAATTTTTACAGGCGTCTCATGGCGTCGCCGTCGCCAATGCTTAAGTTCCCTAATGACGTGGGGACACGCGCGTGACCAATGAATAGCGTGCGCACACTAGCAGATGCGCAGTGGCATGGGCGTGAGCGCGAACGTCCTTAAAGCACCCATTTGGTAAGCGCAGCCTGCGAACTAAAGTTTTGGCGTAGCTACGCATTTGGGCTAACATCAATAGGTATAGCCAGTCTTAAAGGGCAATTCCTCTGAAATGAAAAGTGCACCAGAACCAAGCAGATAACTCTCTTGACAGAACACATAAAGCGTTTACCAAGCACCTTGGTTTCTTGCCTATCAAGAAAAGTACAGAGCGTAAACCTAGTTAGCTTGAGGCGGTTTGTGTTTCCCATTACAGATCTCGACCACGTGCTATGCTCTATAGAACTGTTCTTTTAGCCACACTAAAATTATTCATCATATAACCGACTATTTGACAATTTAAATTCTCACGTGAGTTTAATCCCAGCGGTCTGAAAATAAGGACCAAATACACTGTTCACCGAACCGCCCGCCGCCAATTCTGATCTGCCCCGGCACTGCGTGTGATGGATATTGAGGCCCCAGCAACTATAATGCGTTCGATGAAAAGTGGTAAGAATAATTCATCGCAGTTTAATTTCCAATTTAAGCAATTAGAAAGAAGAAGCCTGAAAAAAATCAGGGCTGTCAACGGGGATTCGACCCCATGACCTGCCGACGATACCGGTGCGATGCTTCTAAGCTGAGCTATGAAGCCACACATTGGGAGCCAAGGTCATTTATTGAGTTTCATATTTTCCCGTGCAGTGAAATGATGTGAAGATATATGAAATAATTCATATTTGTACTGCGGTTGTAGATTTTTCTCAGGCTTCTTTGTCTTTTGCAGAGTGGTCAGGCATAGAATCTCGTTTCAGCTCGACCCTCCAGCCTCACCCCACGGAACTTCCTGGATTTTATTCTGCCTTGGGAAGGGAAAATTTTTAGCTATTATGGTTCTTAAGTTAAATTTATTGCTTGGCTTGGCTTCGATGGCAAGGCTAAGAAATTTTAACAATATCTTGCCACAACAATAACGTACAGCTAGCTTTATTTGGCTGACCATCAATACATTACAAGTGTTGATCACTGAGAAAGCATCAAGTGTAGCGAAAATGCAAAAAAAGGCGTTAATAAACGACATTACACACTTAAAAAATACTACGGCGGGTACACTAATTTAGCCTGTTTCAAAGTCTGTAAATATTAGTAATTGCAGTTTAGCCGTTCAAGCTAATCGCGATAACTATCTTCGTCGTCGTCACTCACACATCGTCACAATCATCAGTCATCACACCATCATCATACCCCCCTCCCCCCCCCCCAACCAAAATGATCATTATTCGTCGCCATTTTTGACGCATCACTTGCCTTAATCAATATCTTGTTTTTTTTTTTTTTTTTTTTCTTTTCTTTTTTTTTTTTTCACATTATCTTTTGTGTTGGCTGTCGCGTGTCATGATCGTCGAACTGCAAAACAATCGTTTTCGGACGTTCCGGAGGGGCGCGAAGCGCCGACAGCCGTGACTCCTCGAGTCTGTGAATGACGCGCGAGCCTCACACCCCCGCAGCGCATCCCTGAGACCCTTTTTTGTTTCGATGGAATATATATGGGACTCGTTCGCTCGCGTTCCTGCCAAAAAACTAAATCGACGTTTATGCAGTCTCACCCACGTATAAAGTTCCTGCCGCGTATACCATCAATAGATTCCAAGTTCTTCTCACTATCTAGCGATCTGTGTTGCACATCAAGTGTGTATACAGCCATCATTGCATGTACGTTAACCTGTACCACGTTATATGAAAGTGCTGTAGCAACATGTGGTCCCCGCCGAAGCAATAGCTAGCTATAGGGTGGTAAACATGGTGCCACAACCTACTATTGATCATACACAGGCACAGGGGGGGTTCGATTTCCGCCGCTCTCTCGTGTTGTTTTTTGTCACGCACACCTCACCGAGAAGGGAGGAGCGCTGACTCATTTCCGAACAGCGGCTGGTAATCGAGCTAGCACTCAGGGCCCTAATGGAGACACCGTTATGCAACTTTCGATGGCAATGTGATGTTGCGATAGGTGCAAGGTTCCTTTTATTTCCACACTATTACATAAAGTAACACGATGAGCACCACGGATATATCACAACACATGGATTACTAAGATCCAACAACTTCACACTACAGGTAAAAAATGTGATCTGTGTGTTTCAAAGTGAGATATAGGATTTCTGTAGTCTCGTTACCCCTAGCCTTAAACTTTTAAAGTAAACAAAGACTGACACTGAGCTTAACTGAAATATAGAGAAGAATTTGTAGAGGCCAGACTAATGTGCAGAAAAAAAAAATTTTATAAATTAAGCTTTTAGAGATATGGTAACAGAGAGAAACTCTAAAAAGGAAAAAATCTTTTAGCAAAGCTTTTACAACCAAGGAACACAACAAACAACACAAACAAACAAACACACACAAACAAACAACAAACAAACAGCAGCCAAGCAGAACCCCCCCCACGCCAGCAAGCCAAAAACAGAAGTTTAGTCGCCATAATACATTTGACCATTCAACAAAACATATATTAGCTGATTGACAAGAATAGGTGGGCTTGTGATTGTATATATTTTTGTTCTTAAACTTGTTAAATGTATTTGCTTTTCTTTAATGCCAAGGGGACAGCTTCCACATGACAGAAGCCGAATACTAAAAGTAGATTTGCCTATGTTAAGTTCTAACTCTTGGCTCGGTAAAAGTTAAGTTTATGGCATTTCGGTGTATAAGTGAGTGGACAGTTGTTGTAGGGCTTAAAAAGTATGGATAAACAAAAGGGAACCTAAAAAACCTAAGTGTGTGTGTGGGTCCCCTTTTAGGTTTCTTACACTTTGGATGTGTTCCACAAATGGTTCTTGATGTCCGTTGTCCTTGATATGGGAATCAGAAGAAGAGAGAATACGGTGACAGCAGACCCGCAGCAATTTTCACCGCAAGAGGATTGTAACAGCGGCTCATTAACAAGAGTTGAAACCCTCCTTCATGTAGTCAGATGCATGAAAAGACGCTCGATAGAAATACGAGATGAACTATTACTGATGCCCCCGCCACCCGTTGGATGTTGTCTTATCAAAGATGCTTTGTGTCCAATTATAGTTGCCCCCAATACAGTAATTAGCATCAATTGTTGTTTGTCCTGGTAAATGCGGCGTGACATGTGAAATTTTTTTATAATCAATTGTATCTGATACACATAACCAAGCTCATTAAAGCAAGCAGTGAGTTGTTTCAACAGCGTTCGTGGTTATACCAGGTTCTGACTCCTGAACTGAGGCGCAAGTCTTGTTAAGAAAATGAAACTTGTTGACCACGACATGTTGAAGTTCGATGTAATGGCTCACGCTGGTCAACCAGGGGAACTCGGCGGTGAAATAGCCTCCCCACGCAGACGTGACAGGCTTGACCGTCCTACCATGGGTGTCACGGTTAATTTTGTATAACGCAAAAACAATTAAGAAGGTCGCTTTCAATGAAAAAGCGTGTCAAAGTCAGTTAGGTTTTTTTAACTTTATCGTCCAGTACCGTGACCTACAGTAGTTGCGGATAGCGACCGATAAAGTTTGCCACTGTTCAAGGATAACAAATGCAACATTCCATATGTATCTCGCACACTTCGCGCGCTCTTTGCCTTTTCGCTGACTTTTTGCCACCCCTCGCGGGAGGCTGTTCATAAGCCGGCAGAAATGCGGGTCATAGCCAAAGTTAAAAGTGGTCTGTATCCCACACATTTTCATCCCCCTCCTAGATTAAAATGCCTTCAAAGCAAAAAAAATGTCCACGATGTGGAAAACCGGTACATGGACGAACAAGTCGTGGCGCGGGAGCTAGTTGGACAAAATTCGTGCTTCAATTGTAAGAATGCAACAAGAGGTTAACAGCCCCCCATGTCGACCGCTGAACTTTATAATAGTCGTACGATGTCTGATATAGTTGTCTGAAAAGGTCTATGCGGGTTACTCCGTCTTAATCGACTCTCTGACAATGGTGTTGCTACGCATTGATCATGAACGATACGCGCGCAAGCCCTCTAACAGTGGAAATTTTCCCTGAAAGGATGTCTATTTGGACAAAAAATTTGTTTTTGTAGTAAAGGTGGCGAGCACAGATGGCCGGACAATGCCACAAGGGAGCAGGCGCGCCCTACGCACACCCCCCCCCCCCCGTGATATCACCGGCGGTCTACGAGAGAGACCTTCTCAGTCTATTTTTGGCTATGCATGTCAGAACGAATGCACGCAAACTGTCCTAGTGACTAATGAAAATATTTTAGGCGCAAAGTGTGACACTATTTTCCTAGAACAAGTGGAATATTTTGAGACCCACAAGATTTTGATATATATTGAGAGAGAGCTTTGAATAAAGGTAAGTTCAGTTTTCAAAGCCACACGAGCGCTCAACTTTGGTACTTTGAGGCGATACATAGAAAGAGGCATAGATAATAGATGAGCAGGTCAACACAATCACCTCGACTATATCCATCACACACGATCAGCACTTGACCTGCCTTGTGTGTTGACGCAAGAGTACACGCGCTAGATCAAATGGGTGTTATTCGCGCGGGTATTTGTTTTTTCATTTTTTGACCTGTGATAAAAACTCTGAGAATGTAAGTAGTTTTCTCGCACATATTGTCGCAGATGACTGAAAAAACAGGTATTTAGAGAAATATCGCGTCCGTAATGGGAGAAACAAACCTGTGAGCCAACCTAATAAGTCTTCTGACCGTTTACGCAATACTTTGCTCTGGATAGCCTGCGAACCGGGTGTCGGAAAATTTATGCTCTGTGCATACACTCAACATTTCAACTATGCTAATTCGCTTTTGGTCGTTTGCTAATTGTTTTTTTTTTTATTGTTTTTTTGGCCGGCTCGATCTCAGAATAGGGCACTATAAGGTTTATTTACGCTTCCAATGATTGTTGGCACCGCGCCTGGGACTGCAAGGATTGAAAATCTCAAAAGTGCCTCCTTGAAATCATTGAAGTCAGCCTCAGGAATTACGTAACATCAGTGTCGTTGAAAAGCTCCATTAGAAAACGTTCTTAGTCCACTAAAAACGGACAGGCTTTTCTCAAATTTCCACAGGCCGCGCATTTCCGCCGCTTTCTCTCTTTGTCTGCGTCCACCTAAAATTCCACCTGTTTGAGAGCGGTTTTTCGAAATGGCTGCTCATCTGCGTCCAGATAGTGTGGGGGATATGCCTAACCACAGAGAAAAAGAGACTCGCGGCCTTGGGTTTGGAAAACAATCAAAAGTGGGGTTGGAGTGGTACAGTGCGAGCATTTCGATAACAGCACTAATCTTATTTTATTTATTTTTATTTCTCCTTTGTCATGCTTCACGCATTTCCTGAGCTGAGATTGACTTTGTGTTGATTGCCATATAAATAATTTGTGTTTGCCATAAAAATTTTGATCTTAAGTCTATTCGCACCCTCTATTTCACACTATTATTGCGTGTGCAAAAGTTCAGAAACTAGTATTTTTATCATGTGGGAAATTATCACACCCGTATGAAGCCGACCATTCAGAATTCAGTCCGTTGTTCTTCCAAATCAATGCAGTGTCGCACCCACATTCCTAAGAAGACTGAAAACCCTGAAAGCTATATATCGGCATGTGTACAGACATAACCCCCCCCAAATGATCCAATAATATGTCTACCCGCCCCGATCTTCCTTGACATACCTTGGGACTGTGCCGACAATATGATGGCATAGGTTCCTTATAACGCTTTGCCAAATCCCACACGCCACTTCATGCCATACGTACTTGTGCAGCCCAATCTATATTAATACAAGGACATGAAGTTAACTTAACTTTGTTGTTCAGTTGCGAACACATAAAGCTGAAACTAAATTTCTTCACGCCCTAATTCTTTTTTTTTTTTTTTTTTTTTAATATTCTCTTTGCCGACCCACCACTTGCCCCGTGACCTTTAGAATGTACTTTTGACATCTGAATCTGGGCATCTGTCCTAGGTTTCAGACACGGCTAGTAATTCTGGTTTTTTTGGGTTTTTTTTTTCTCGCTCCCACCGATTTCTCAGCAAATCTGCCAGCCCAATACTCACAGACATAACGCACATGAGCACTCTATGATGTAATCCCCGCTACACACAAGTTAGTCCTGGACTTGCACAGCCCTGTCAATAACTTGCTGAAAACTACTCAGAAGTAATTACTAGATATGTGAAAACTTATCCAAAAATAGTCTTTCACACCTGCAAATTGAGCGCGCCTATGAAGGCCACTTGCTTTGCACCTGTTAGGTAACTTTAGAAGACAGAAAACCTTTTTGATCTTTTTTTTTTTTTTTTATTCTCTGTACATCACTGAAAGCCAGTGCTTAACCACGCGAGCAATTTCCCAAACTGCAAATAACAGGGTCAGTCTAAATATTCGAGATCTCGGCAAGGCCCTTAAAGATACAAGATGCTAACAAGACGAGAGCGTACTTACAAAAAACACAAACAACAACAATTGGAGAGCAATCTCCAACAAACATAAGATAATTCAACGTCAATCCTATGACAAGACACATGAAGGTCACAAGTTGTTTATCCCGTCGCCCCCGCCTCACCAATATTGGTCCCCCAAACGCAAAGTTTAGAAACAGAAAAATGTAAGCAATGTTAATACTCCTCGTTGTTCAAACTGAACATCCACCCTCTTAAATTGTGTAGCAAGTCTTATCACTGTTATTTCCCTCCGCAATTGTTATTCTTTCCACCGATTTAACCGCCCTAGGACTGTGGTAGCAATTTGCGTCACATGTGTAAACGATTATATGCGTGCTGAAAAAATTAGTCATTACCTACTTTTCAGGAAAAACAGAAAAACTAGATAAAGATAGATATAACAAGCCCGGCTGATATCTAATATGAAAAGAATATACTTCCTGTGCGGCTCGCGGCAAAATTTGTGTTACTGTATACTAATGTTACTTCCGCCAAAAAAACGGGAACTGAAATCGAGCATGTGTCACACACATACAAGCATTGCTGTTGTACCCTTTTATCAAGCTTTTTCTATCGCGCATGACAGTTACAGATAAAGCGAAGCGAATAAATAGCGAATACTGAGTACAACAGTACTAAAGATGTGCAGAAAGCTTTAAATCCGAAATATAAGGCTTGCACCAAACAATATGAGCAGCGATGGCCAGCCGGTAAATATGGTCGAAGTCGGTAAACGCGCGAATGAAGTATGAGACGCTTATATATCGTTCCAATCTTTGCCCAAAAACTGCATCAGTAAAAAAGAGAAAACCCCTTTCACTTGAACTTCACCCTGGTTTTAAACCTGGCAACTTCACGTTATTACAGTCAAGCTATATGTTAATTGCTATCCAGAGTTTCGGAGAATCACCACTCCACTTTCCGCAATCACTCACAAACATACCCAAACTGATTTAGCGCGCGACAAGCGCGAGTTCCCCCCTTTTTAATCCCGGTGTGGAACACGTGTTAGTCTCCGTCATAAAACTGTTTTTCGCGAGCGCGTTTCTTTTATGGGAAACTAAATTAAAAGAAGATCGTTACGATGCGTGGAAATACTGTCACGCTGAACAAGTTGTTTGCATAATGAAACCGCAAGAATCTCATTTCCTAACGACTTGAATTTGTGTGGAAAATATAGGGAGTCAGCACAATAATTTTGGTTAATTGGTGATGTCAGGAATACAGGGTTGTATCCTCGGTTTTACGTTACCATTAAATGAGACAACCAGTGTACTGCCCCTCTTCATCAGACGCCTTTGTGTGCTACTTAGTTTCTCGCTATTGTTGGGTTTTTTTGTACGGTTCTTCTGCACAGGAGACGTAAGCCGAGAGACACATCCCGAAGCGACCGAGATTTATTTCAGCCAACCCCTCATAATGGCCTTCAATCAAAAAATAAATGTTTTATACAGCAATTCACGCTTCAATAATAATGTCTTTAGTACCAGCATTAATGGCAATCTGTACACCTCACACTGCCGCTCAACACACTATTTTTGGCTTCAGTTGAGTTACATCTATGGCCAACAATTGTGCCACGTGACAGAGTTCCAAGCATCGTACGTTTCTTGTATGTAGTTTCCCATGAGAAACAAAGAAAAACCAGTTTTATGACGAAGCAACACGTGATCCACACCGGGAATAAAAAGGAACTCCGCTTCGCCGCTATACACTTTCATGGCGAAGTGGAGTGGTGATTTCTCCAAACGGGATCAGCAATTAAAAATTAGCTGGAGCGGAAACGTGAAGTTGCCAGGTTAAAAAACCAAGGTAAGCTTCAAGAAAAGGTGTTCTCTTTTTCCTATGAAGGTTTGTTGGGCAATTGGTAGATTGTACGTACATAACTCAAATCGGCGCGCGTTACCGGACTTCGACCATATTTTAACGGCTGGCATCCCCCCGCTGCTCATATGTTTTTGTAAAAGCGTTAATTTCGGATTTAAAGCCTTTTGCCCAGCTTTCGTAATGTTGTACTCAGTATTCGCTGAGTTATTCGATTCGCTTTTATCATTGACTGTAAATTGCGCGATAGAAAAAGCTTTGGGTTAAAAGCAATGCACTTGGATTTTAATTCGAAACATCTCAGATTTTATATTCCCGTTTTTTTGGCGGAAACAGTAACATTAGTACAGTAAAGCACAAATTTTGCGCGAGCCGCACAGAAGATGATTTTCCTTTCATTATTAGATATCAGCCGGGCTTTTTATATACTATCTTTATCTAGTTTTCGTTTTCTGAAAAGTAGGTAATGAGCAATTTTTTTTCAGCTCGCATATATTCGTTGAAATGTGACGCAGATGCTACCAGCCAGTCCTAGGCGGTATAAATCGGGTGGAAAAAATAACAGGGCGGAGGGGAAATAACAACCAGTGATAAAGACTTGCTAAACAATTGAAGAGGGTGATGTTCAGTGAAACAACTAGGAGAGTATTACATTGCTTACATTTTCTGTGTCTGAACTTGGTTTGAAAACAATATTGGACCCCTGGCGATAAATAAACTTTGTGACTTCATGTTCTTGTCAGTAAGTAGACGTGAAATGATCTTATGTTTTTGAGATATGCTCTCAAATTTTGTTGTTATAGTGTTTTTTGTAAGTACAAGCTCCTCTCTTGTATGCAATCTTGCATCTTTAAGTGGTCTTGCCCGGACGATCTCAAATTAACTGACCTGTTATGCAGTTTGAAAATTACCTTGTGAAATAATGCTTCAGGGATGTAAAGAAAGAATTTCTAGGCTTCTAAAGTTACTAACAGGTGCATCAAAGCAAGTGCACTTCAGTAGGCAGCCTTCATTTTGCAGGTAAAAAGACTAATTATTTGATTTTTTCTATCTAGGTAATAAACTTCTGAGGAGTTTCATCAATTTTATTGTATTGCAGCGTCAGACTTAACTGTGTTTGTGTATTAAATTTTAGTATGATTTATGCTATAAATGGCTGGCAGATTATCTGAGAAGAAAACTTTGTGAGCTAAACAGAATTATCTAGCCTGTAGAAAATCTAGTACAGATAGCCAGAATCCGGATGTCAAGTACATTCTAAAGTTCACGGTTCAATTTTTTCTCTACATAGAGAATATTATTAAGCAGTAAGAAACGTTAGTATAACAGGACTGTTTGTGCTGGATGAACAACAAAGTTAGTTAAACTCATGTCCATTGTATAATAGGAGTAGCTGACACAAGTAGTATGCATGAAAGGCTTGATTTGGCAAGATTCATAAGGCGCAACCTTGCATTGTCGCCCACAGTCTCAAAGGTATGTCAAAGAATCTAGCTTTAATTGGGACATCATTTGATATGTCGTACAGCCGTGGTGGCTTTCAGGTTATTCGGCCTTCTTAGGAAGGTGGGTTGAGACAACTGCATTGATATTGAAGAAACCAGACTGAATCTGAATGATCGCGTCATACAGGGTGTGATAATTTCGCACATATGAAAATACTAGTTCTGAACTTTTGAAAACGCAAGTGACAATATAAAATGCAAGACTTTAAGATCAAAATTTTTACTATTGGCAACAAAATTAACTTTATTGCAATACACACAAAGTCAATTCTCGCATCTTAAGGCCAATGAGGAGGAGCATGAAAAAGGAGCGAAATAAAAAATAAATAAAAATAACGCATTAGTAATGTATCGAAAATGCATCGCACTTTACCACTCCAACCGCCACTTTTGATTGTTTTCAAACCCAGGCCGCGAGTCTCTTTTTCTCTGTGGTTAGGCATATCCCCCACACTAATCTGGACGAGAATGAGGCAGCCATTCGAAAACGCTCCTCAAACAGGTGGAATTTTAGGTGGACCAGACAAGAGAGAGCGGCGGAAATCGAGCCTAGGGAATTTGAAAAAAGCCGGCCGTTTTAAGTGGACGGAGAACGTTTTCTAAATGGAGCTTTCAAACGCGGATGATGTACGTAATTCCTGAGCTGACGCCAATGATTTCAAGAGGCACTTTGAGATTTTCAGCCTTGCATACCGCGCGGTCGCCAACAATCCTTGGAAACTAAATAAACCCTTATAGGAGTCGCTGAAATTCTGAGAACCGGCACAATTAGCATACGACCAAAACAATTAGCATAGTGAAATTGTTGAGTGGTATGCACAGAACATAAATGTTTACGAACACCCTGGTTACGCAGGCTATCGAGAAAAGTATGCGTAAACGGGTCAGAAGACTTATTTAGTTTGCTCGGTTTGTTTTCCCATTACGGACCGCGATATATTCTCTAAATAACTTTTTTTCACTCTCGACAATATGGCAACTTAAATTCTCAAGAGTTTTATCACAGGTCAAAAAATGAAAAAACAAATACACCGCGCGAATAACACCCATTTGATCGACCTTACTCGTTGATATGAGGCAGTAATCTGATCGTTTGATGGAGGATATAGTCGAGTTGATTGTGTTGACCTGCTCATCTATTATCTATGCTCTTTCTATCATGGCAATCAACAGTACACAAAGGAGCCCTGGGCCGGAAAACTGAACACCTTTATTCAAAGCTGCAAAATCAAAATCTTTGTCAAAAAATATTCCACTTGGTATCTAGAAAAACAACTTTGCGGATTGTAAAAATATTTTCATTATCACTAGGACAGTTAGCACATCGAAATGCCTTGTAGCCAAAAAATAGACTAGAAGGTCTCTCATCGTAGACCGGCGCGGTGCTATCACTGTGTGTGCGTGAGGGCCCCTGCTCCTGCACCATATCCGTAACCTTTAGGACCAAATTTTTGCCCATAACATCCTTTGCAGTAGATTTCACCTGTTGAGGATTGAAATATCGTCATGATCAATGCGGAGAACACATTAGAGAAGTCGATTAAGACGGAGTAACCCGCAATAGACACTTTTTCAGACAACTATATCAGAACCATATACTGACTTATATACCTTCGCGGTCGGACATGGTTGTGCTGTCTAACTTCTTGTTGCAATTCTTACAATTGAAGCACGATTTGTGCCAACTAGCTCCCGCCGCCAACGACTTGTTCGGCCATGTACACGGTTTTTTCCACATCGTGGGACACTTTGAAGGCATTTTAATCTAGGAGGGAGATGAAAATGTGAAACAGACACTTTTAACTGTGGCTATGACCAGCATTTCTGCCGGCTATGAACAGCCTCCCGGCGAGGTCGTAAAAAAGTCGGCGAGCAGAAGAGCGCGAAAGTTCAGATGACATATGTGGAATGTTGCAATTGGTTATCCTTGAACAGTGTGCAACTTTATCGTTCTCTATCCGCAACTACTATAGGTCACGAGTACTGGACGTAAAGTTAAAAAAACCTAACTGACTTTGACAACGACTTTCATTGAAAGCGAACCTTCCTTGAATTGTTTTGGCTATACAAAATGAACCGTGACACCCATTACACAAGCCGTGTCACGTCTGCGTGGGGAGGCTATTTCACCCCGAGATACCCTGTTGACCAGCGAAGCCATTACATCGACGTTAGCAGTGTGTGGTCAACAAAAGTTTCATTTTCTTAACAAGACTTGCCTTCAGTTCAAGGAGTCAGACCACGGTATAACCGAGCTGATCAACTCACTGGCTTGCTAATGAGCTTGGTATGTGTATCGTCATTGATTATAATTTCACATAGTCACGCGCGCATTAACACGTGACAAACGATAATTGTCTAATTACTGTATTCCAGACTATAATTGACACAGAAACATCTGTGATAAGACAACATCCTCAAGGCCATCAGGGTAAATATTCATTGCGTCTTTCTATCGACGCGCTGCATTTCATTGCATCTGAGATGAAGGTTCAACTCTTAGTTAATGAAGCCGCTGTTACAATGCCAGCTTGCGGTGGAAAAATGTACTGCGGTCTCCACCGGTTTCTGTCTTACTATTCCCATATCAAGGACAACTGTGACATCAAGAAAATTTGTGCGAACACATCCAAAGTGTAAGAAACCTAAAAAGGGACCCCAAGATTAGTTTTTTTCGGTTTCCATTTTGTTAGCCATAACTTTTTAACACCTACAACAAACTGTCCACTCCTATAACACCAGAAATGCCACTAAACTTAACTTTTACCGACCACAAGTTAGAACTAACATAGGCAAATTTACTTTTAAGTATTCTGCTTCTGTCATGTGGGAAGCTGTCCCCTTGGCATTAAAAAAAGCAAATACATTTAACAAGTTTAAGAAACTTTATAAGGCCCACCTAATTTCTTGTCAATCAGCTAATATATGTTTTGTTTAATGGTCAAATGTAAGTATGTAACTAAACTTCTGTTTTTGCTTGCTGCTGTTGCTGCTGCTGCTGCTGTTTGTTTGTTTGTTTGTTTGTTTGTGTGTTTGTTTGTTTGTTCCTTGTTTCCTTTTGCTAAGTTTGTCCTTTTTAGATTTCTCTCTTGGTTCAACATATCTCTAAAATGCTTAATTTATATAATTTTTTTTTTTTCTG
>JAHPZR010024009.1:17500-57500 GCA_019787425.1 Platygyra sinensis
TGCGTTTACTTTATGTGCGAATATTTTTGTTGGATGCTCGGTGACCCCCACTTTTTTTTCGGGCAGATCACTTCCTTTCTGATTCTTTCCATTATACTAAAAAACAAAAAAAAATCTGTACGTGGGAAGTTTTTGGGCGCGAACGTCCTTAAGCACGCGCGTTTTTGAGACGCGCACGGTAACCGGAAGTGAGCTGTTTTCACTTTTAACTTGCCCGCACACAACCACATTCACATTGCTAAGTATCTTTTCACCATTAGAAACGAGAAGTATAAAAATCTAGTAGACAATACTTTCCTAGCACGCGAAATGTTCTCTTCCGGTTGCCGTCTCAAAAACGCGCGTGCTTAAGCTCCGTAATACCGCCAGTTACGCAGGCTAAGAGTAACTCGGATGGTATGACTTAAGAACCCGAAGAACAAGGCAGAAAAGCCATCCAAATGTTTAAAATATTTACTGAGTTTGTGAGCTTTTATTCCCCGGAGCCCTGTTCTGAGGTCTGTTGTTTTACGCTGAATTTAAATATATCGAAATGGTCTATTCTCGCCATGTTTACACACAGCGCATCCTTTCTCCAAAACAGAGTGGGTGCTGCTGACATGTTACAATGGAAGACTCCCTTTGGGACTAACATGCCGTGTTATGCCATTTTCAAAAATGCCTGTTTTAAACTGAATTCGTCGACAATTTTTTTTCAAGCCTCCGTATTTTGACACAAGTTCTAAAATTTTTGGCATTGCCATGATCATGTGGAATAAACAGCTGAGTTTGTTCTCATGTACTCCGTTCAAGAACTGCATGGATTATGAAGCGCTTTCATTGTTTCACAGGAAACTATTCAACTGTTGAACTATTTTACCGAGCTCGGTTCCCCAGAGCTATTTGCGTTCTGGGGTCGGGGGAGAATTTCGAGCCTGCCTTGATTTAATTTGCCTTCTCATGGAATTTCGATTTCGCTCAAATTTTCATGAGATTCGACCAGAGTTTTTGCTTGGTTACAATAATTGTTCCCTCTCTTTCGCACTTATCTACGCTCTTAGCTCTTTTGACAACTGAAAGAAACCAAAGAACGAAGGGAAGCCCCTGGGACCATGGTCCGGCAGGTAATTCGACTATTGTCATTCGCAATGAAGAGCTTTCTTCTAAATCAGTTATTTGTCTTCCAAAATTAATAAGACCTTTTTATTTTCAATAACAATTCAGAAAGTAGAGTTTTCTAATTAACATACTGTATCGGTGTATAGCAATATTGAATAGGCTATCAGTTTCATACAACTTTATTCCGTTTGGTAGCAGAAGCGTGGCGTTTACAATTGAAGCAGTGATCAGTCAATACAACTTCGCAGTATGTAGTGTAGCGTATAATTCGAAATCTGCAAACAGTAATACAAAACTGTCCATTTATGATCTTCAGATAATAGAAAGAAATACGAATGAATATTTACCTGATGGCCTTGAGATGTTGTCTTATCACAGATGTTTCTGTGTCAATTATAGTCTGGAATACAGTAATTAGACAATTATCGTTTGTCACGTGTTAATGCGCGCGTGACTATGTGAAATTATAATCAATGACGATACACATACCAAGCTCATTAGCAAGCCAGTGAGTTCATCAGCTCGGTTATACCGTGGTTCTGACTCCTTGAACTGAAGGCAAGTCTTGTTAAGAAAATGAAACTTTGTTGACCACACACTGCTAACGTCGATGTAATGGCTTCGCTGGTCAACAGGGGATCTCGGGGTGAAATAGCCTCCCCACGCAGACGTGACACGGCTTGTGTATTGGGTGTCACGGTTCATTTTGTATAGCCAAAACAATTCAACGAAGGTTCGCTTTCAATGAAAGTCGTTGTCAATGTCAGTTAGGTTTTTTTAACTTTACGTCCATACCGTGACCTATAGTAGTTGCGGATAGAGAACGATAAAGTTGCACACTGTTCAAGGATAACCAATTGCAACATTCCACATCTGTCATCTGAACTTTCGCGCTCTTCTGCTCGCCGACTTTTTTACGACCTCGCCGGGAGGCTGTTCATAGCCGGCAGAAATGCTGGTCATAGCCACAGTTAAAAGTGTCTGTTCACATTTTCATCTTCCCTCGTAGATTAAAATGCCTTCAAAGTGTCCACGATGTGGAAAAACCGTGTACATGGCCGAAGAAGTCGTTGGCGCGGGAGCTAGGTGGCACAAATCGTGCTTCAATTGTAAGAATTGCAACAAGAAGTTAGACAGCACAACCATGTCCGACCGCGAAGGTATATAAGTCAGTTATATGGTTCTGATATAGTTGTCTGAAAAAGTGTCTATTGCGGGTTACTCCGTCTTAATCGTCTTCTCTAATTGTGTTCTCCGCATTGATAACGATATTTCAATCCTCAACAGGTGAAATCTACTGCAAAGGATGTTATGGCAAAAAATTTGGTCCTAAAGGTTACGGATATGGTGCAGGAGCAGGGGCCCTCACGCACACACAGTGATAGCACCGCGCCGGTTTACGATAAGAGAGACCTTCTAGTCTATTTTTTGGCTACAAGGCATTTCGATGTGCTAACTGTCCTAGTGATAATGAAAATCTTTTACAATCCGCAAAGTGGTTTTTCTAGATACCAAGTGGAATATTTTTTTGTCAAGATTTTGTTTTTGCAGCTTTGAATAAAGGTGTTCAGTTTTCCGGCCCAGGGTTCACTTTGTGTACTTTTGATGCCATGATAGAAAGAGCATAGATAATAGATGAGCAGGTCAACACAATCAACTCGACTATATCCTCCATCAAACGATCAGATTACTGCCTCATATCAACGAGTAAGGTCGATCAAATGGGTGTTATTCGCGCGGTGTATTTGTTTTTTCATTTTTGACCCTGTGATAAAACTCTTGAGAGTTTAAGTTGCCATATTGTCGAGAGTGAAAAAAACAGTTATTTAGAGAATATATCGCGGTCCGTAATGGGAAAACAAACCGAGCAAACTAAATAAGTCTTCTGACCCGTTTTACGCAATACTTTTCTCGATAGCCTGCGTAACCAGGGTGTTCGGTAAACATTTATGTTATGTGCATGCCACTCAACAATTTCAACTATGCTAATTCCTTTACATTAGCTTGTTTGCGAGCAACAGAACCCTTGTTTTGGTCGTATGCTAATTGTGCCGGTTCTCAGAATTTCAGCGACTCTTTTATTTAGTTTCCAAGGATTGTTGGCACCGCGCGGTATGCAAGGCATGAAAATCTCAAAGTGCCTCTTGAAATCATTGACGTCAGCTCACTTGACCCTGGCAGGAAATTGGTGATTACGTAACATCATCCGCGTTTGAAAAGCTCCATTTAGAAAACGTTCTCCGTCCACTAAAACGGCCGGCTTTTTTCAAATTCCACTAGGCTCGATTTCCGCGCTCTCTCATGTCTGGTCCACCTAAAATTCCACCTGTTTGAGGAACGTTTTCGAAATGGCTGCCTCATTCTCGGTCCAGATTAGTGTGGGGGATATGCCTAACCACAGAGAAAAAGAGACTCGCGGCCGGGGTTTGAAAACAATCAAGAGTGGCGGTTGGAGTGGTACAGTGCGATGCATTTTCGATACATACTAATCTTTATTTTATTTATTTTTATTTCCTCCTTTTTCATGGCTTCCACACTTGCTCGCATGACTCAAATATCAGTGAAACTCAAGAATAGAGCCCAAAGTTTGCTGGACTCTCAGAACGTCTTTCACGTCAGCCTTGTTGAATTGCCTTTCTATTTTTGGCCAATGTATACCGGTATTTTCGTTTTGCCATATTTGCACAGATCACACTCTGATCACGCAAAGCCCTCTCGGACCCTGGCTTCTAGTAGTCAAAGCGTCAGAACAGGCAAGCTGGAAATTGCCGCTCACCTTCTTTTCTGAGGTGGATGTGAAGTCTGTCAAAAAAGGAAAGAAAATAGAAATAAATAATAGTAATAATAAAGAAAAATAAAATGACTCGTGTGGAAAGTACAGGCTCTAATGAGTTTCTCAAGACCGGCAAGCTGATCAAGCTGAGCGTTTGTGCAAAATTGAATTGAAGTAAAACAGCCGGAACTCTTGTCAGACTCGTGATTTGTTACGCAACTGAAGCCAGAAAATAGTGTGTGAGCGGCAGTGTGAGGGGTACAGATTGCCATAATGCTGGTAATAAAAGAAAATTATTATTGAAGGCGTGAATTCTGTATAAAAAAGTTATTTTTGATTGGAAGGCAAGTGGCGAATAAATCGCACGGTCGCTTCGGGATGTGTCCTCGCTTACCGGCCCTGTGCAGAAGAACCGATACAAAAAAACCCAACAATACAGAACAGCTAAACAAAGGCTCCTGATGAAAGGCAGTACACTGGTTATTCTCTTTAATGTAACGGTAAACCAGGATACAACCCTGTTTCGACTCCGCTTCCATTATTTCTGACCTATATTTTCCCAAGAGGAAGAGATTGCGTTACATTATGCAAACAACTTGTGCACGTGACAGTAGTTCCACGCATCGTACGATTTCCTTTTATGTAGTTTCCCATAGAAACAAGAAAAACCAGTTTTATGACGAAGCAACACGTGATCCACACCGGGATATAAAAAGGAACTCGCGCTTTCGCCGCTATCACTTTCATGGCGGAAAGTGGAGTGGTGATTTCTCCAAACGGGATAGCAATTAAAAATTAGCTTGAGCGGATAACGTGAAGTTGCCAGGTTAAAAACCAAGGTAAGTTCAAGTAAAAGGTGTTCTCTTTTTCCTATGAAGGTTTTTGGGCAGAATTGGATAGATTTACGTTCATAACCTCAAATCGCGCGTTTACCGGACTTCGACCATATTTACCGGCTGGCCATCGCTGCTCATATTTTTTGTAAAAAGCCTTATAATTTCGGATTTAAAGCCTTTCTGCCCAGCTTTAGTAATGTTGTACTCAGTATTCGCTTATTTATTCGCTTCGCTTTTATCATTGACTGTCAATGCGCGATAGAAAAAGCTTTGGGTAAAGCAATGCACTTGTATTTTTAATTCGAAACATCTCGATTTCATATTCCCGTTTTTTTGGCGGAAAGTAACATTAGTACAGTAAGCACAAATTTTGCCGCGAGCCGCACAGGGAAAGATGATTTTCCTTTTCATTATTAGATATCAGCCGGGCTTGTTATATACTATCTTTATCTAGTTTTCTGTTTTCTGAAAAGTAGGTAATGAGCAATTTTTTCAGCTCGCATATATTCGTTGAAATGTGACGCAAATTGCTACCAGCAGTCCTAGGGCGGTTAAATCGGGTGGAAAAAATAACAGGGCGGAGGGAAATAACAAAGTGATAAAGACTTGCTACACAATTGAAGAGGGTGGATGTTCAGTTGAACAACTAGGAAGTATTAACATTGCTTACATTTTCTGTGTCTGAACTTGGTTTGAAAACAATATTGGACCTGGGATAAAAACTTGTGACCTTCATGTTCTTGTCAGTAGTATTGACGTTGAAATTATCTTATGTTTTTGGATATTGCTCTCCAAATTTTGTTGTTATAGTGTTTTTTGTAAGTACAAGCTCTCTCTTGTTATGCAATCTTGATCTTTAAGGGTCTTGCCGAAGATCTCGAATATTTAACTGACCATGTTATTTGCAGTTTGAAAATTACCTTGTGAAATAATGGCTTTCAGTGGATGTACAAGAAAGATTTCTGGTCTTCTAAAGTTACCTAACAGGTGCATAAAGCAAGTGCACTTCAGTAGGCAGCCTTCATTTGCAGGTAAAAAGACTAATTATTTTGATTTTTTCATATCTAGGTAATTAACTTCTGAGTAGTTTCATCAATTTTATTGTATCTGCAGAGTCATTACTTAACTGTGTTTGTGTATTAAATTTTAGTATTGCTTTCTGATATATTGGCTGGCAGATTTCTGAGAAAATCTTTGTGAGCTAAACCAGAATTATCTAGCCTGTCTGAAACCTAGTACAGATGCCAGAATTCAGGATGTCAAAGTACATTCTAAAGTTCACGGTTCAATTTTTTTTCTTACAATAGAGAATATTATTAAGGGCAGTAAGAAATTTAGTTATACAGCTGTTTGTGCTGGACTGAACAACAAAGTTAGTTAAACTTCATGTCCATTGTATTAATAGGAGTAGCTGCACAAGTAGTATGGCATGAAAGGCTTGGATTTGGCAAAGATTATAAGGGCAACCTTGTCATTGTCGCACAGTCTCAAAGGTATGTCAAAGATCTAGCTTTAATTTGGATCATTTGATTATGTCTGTACATGCCGTGGTGGCTTTCAGGTTATTCTGCTTCTTAGGAAGGTGGGTTGAGACAACTGCATTGATATTGAAGAAACCAGGACTGAATTCTGAATGATCGCTTCATACAGGGTGTGATAATTTCGCCACATATGAAAATACTAGTTCTGAACTTTTGAACACGCAATGAAATATAAAATGCAAGACTTAAGATCAAAATTTTTATGGCAACAAAATTATTTATTGCAATACAACACAAAGTCAATTCTGCATCTTAAGGAAATGAGGAAGCATAATTTAATGGTTTTTTTCCCAAATTTTTTTTGTCTAAATACAAAGATTGGCAACCTAGATGGCTCTTATGGTTTCATTTTGTAACTAGGGTTGGTCTTAATCATTTTCCTTCATTTACATAGAACTTGTCAATCGACTACAAGGGATAGTTTAGATTGCAGTGCAATTATGCAGAATGATTTAAACCTTTTGACTTTACTTCATCAAACTACTTGTTACTGACTCTTCTATGACATTGATGTTTCTAAAAAAAAACAGCTTTTTTGTGATAGTGCAAGTTTTGTCAAGTTTAATACTACTCAGTATCTGTATTCGCCCTAAATTTAATCTTCCAGACTTGCAACTAAGCTTAAATTATAAAGATGACTAAATACATGCAAAACCTTTCTTGCTCCTTTTGACTGTACTTTGACAGTGTAACCTCTACATAAAGTTCTTTGTCTCATTTTCAATTATTTCTCACAAAGGTTTTCACTTTGAAACTTTTCTCTAGGTAAACCAAGGTATGTTTCGATTCCCTACTGGTCAAGATCCTCACAGAAGCATTACGCGAAAAATTAAAATCAAATTTGTAAATTAATTGTAGGGCATATTCTGAGCATGATTGTAAAGTACTTGTAATAATTTATGCAGTGCAGCCCTGACTTAACAAACTTGCGTAGTTTTGAAAAGATGGTTACATCTGATGTTCTATCATTTAAATAACTTTACTATTGTGGCATGGGAGTTTGTTACCTTATCAAGTTCATTATTCCCATAAAATACCTTCAGCTTATATGTTAAGGAAATGTCAGAGACCATTTTTGCCTGGTTGTTGATCATGCATATGCAAGTTTTTTAAACCAGGGTTGTGCTTAATGTACAGGTCTAAACTATGTATCCACAGTTGGGCATGCAAGGGTACATGCGTTAGGCTTCTGGAAAACTGCTCATGTGAATGGTTATTGATATGATATCAGTTAGGTGTAAAGCAGTTTGGCAATAGAGGCATTCCTGAAAACCCCTTACCAGTGTATAAGAGAGCAACTGTAACTTGGTGGATAGTTGCCAAGCTTTGAAATCAATGTAAAAAAAGTATTGTAATCTATAATTATTGCAACTGTAACAGAATTTTCAGGGACCAGTTTATGTAACACAGTGAGATTAGCTCATCACAACACAGGGTTTCTCTCTATATTTGTAAGATTAAGGAGTTAATTTTTAAATTTCATATTTGACAGGTAAGTATTGTCTTGCAACTATAACTTAACAACCTTTTGTTGGAAATGGTCATACTATTACACATAATTGGAAAATTATACTGTCTGATTTTCTGTAGTATATTACCTGGAAATATATATCAATGAGTTTGCTGCAATTTTTTGGTCTTCTGATCATGTACGCAAAAATTTTCTTAATTTTTTCATCAGTAATTTTCCAACTGAGGTGGTTAATTTATGGTTAATTTTGTGTGCAGCACTTGTTTATTAAAGGCCTACAAGTACAACCTGTCAAAGGCCGTATGTTATGTGGTGCTGACATGTAATTGTCAACAGGCAAAGTGCTGACGGGTATGATTACCACAAGCTATATGGCGCTCCGCCCCCTGCAGAACAAACCATTAGAACAACATCACTGAAAAAGGGATTTATTGACCAGGACCTTTGGAGACAGGGTCATTCAAAATCAGGTACCCAACGGTTTTTCATGAAATACAGGAAAGTGTGGTGCTCATGAAAGATGAGATTACCTTGTGATGCTCATTTTTCACGAGTAGAAAATATATTTTGATGTTTTGTAAAACATGATTTATTTGTTGTCACCTCCTGTTCACTCACGAAAGAGTGCAGTCTGTGGTACATTTTTCTCAGTTCTGTGGAAAGATGGTACCACATAATTTGGCATGTGAAAGTAACTCTTTGTAAACATAGCAAAAAAGGATTTTGATGGAATTCAAACCCATGAGCTTTGCAAACTAGACGGACAATTTTGCAAGCTGATTTCTAACAGTTGAGAAGTACGTTTGGTCGGTAGACGTCACTTCTCCCTCCCCCTGTTTGTGGTGCTAATATAACTTGACTCCTGTAGGTAATGCCCCTTGGGCAAGACCACAGCTTCCTCGACGTGGTGGCTGTTCAGCGGGTTTCTCTTCCCTTGCTGGTGATGGACAGAGTAGTGGGTCCTCATTTCCTGATTTCATGGATCCCTCCCTTGTTATATTCGATAAAGATGGCACTCTGATTGATGTCAATACTGTCTGGATTCCATGGATGGAAAGCCATGTACGTGAGCTTGAAGAAGCCACTGGCCTTCCTCTTGCTGACAAAATGTATGAAGAAGTGGGCTTCTGTCCCAAGAAACGCATCTATTCTGATGGAGGACTACTAGCTCATGCAACTGTTGCTGAAATCAGACAAGCATTTGTCTCTGTTCTAGTCAAGAGTGGAGTGGACGAATTAAAAGCACAGAAGTTGGTAGAAAACTGCTGTAAAGACTTTGACAGTGGTGGGCATGACACTCTGGAGCCTCTGGGTGACCTTCCAGCAATCTTCGAAAGTTTAAGGGCAAAGGGTGTTAAGACAGCTATCTGCACTACAGACAGCCGTGAAGGCACACTGTCAGCTCTTGACAGGTTAGGCCTTATGAGCATGGTTGATAAAATTGTTTGTGGGGATGACCAAGATACTAAGCCAAAACCAGACCCTGAAACTGCACTTGGCATTTGCAAAGACTTAGATGTTTGCCCAAGTCAAACTGTTATAATTGGCGACACTGTCGCAGACACCACAATGGGTCGCTCAGCAGGGTTGGGTCTCACCATCGGAGTTCTCAGTGGGGCGGGCAATCAAAAATTCCTGGAAAAGGAGGCTGATGTTGTTTTAAACAATGTTGATGAGCTTCTCAACACATTATTTCCATCAGATTCTTCGTCTACATCGTCTTGAGGGAAATGTGCTGTCGTATAGGAAAAGCTTCTATTTCACGTGTTATATAAAGGAAAACATAACAATACAATGATTACTTATATGCTAGTGTTACTTATATGCTGGTTTCAGTAAGTGACTGTCAAGTCTGGGTTTATTTTGATTAAAACAAATTAATCTCTAATTTCATTAAAATTTGTTCTCCTGGGGGGATACAATCATGGGGGTTCCATCAAGTTTTCAAGTGGGGGGGGAGGGGGTGGGGGGGGCATGATAGGAGAATAGATAGGAAGAAAAGAATTTATTTTGTTGTGAATCTGTGTATATAGTATGAAAGAAAATGGGTACTGACTTGCTCATCCTAGTTATAGTATCCAGGTTCCACCTTCTAATGAGAACCCTGTAATAATCAACGAAGATTGATTTTGGTAACTGAAAATAATATACATGATAATGTCTTATTATTATGAGAGTAAGTTATTAAAAGAAACAGATTTTCAGGAAGCAAAATTTGGATTAGAGGATACTATTTTGAAAACAGTGTTATATGTTGGTTGTTTTAACATAAAGCAGTTATGCTATAATGAGTGTTAACTTATACATGTAGAACTTGATATATTGTGGATTTCCTTTCATTGTCCATCCATTGTTATTTATTTCCATAACGTAACTTTGTCATGATCCACAATAAACCTACATTCTCTGGAAAAATAAGAGTAAAAATAAGAGCTGTGTTTTGTAAATAGCCATGATTGTAGGTTGATTCAGTCTTCTTGACAGCCTTTTATATTAAGGTAGTAAGTGGAACTTTCAAGCTTTTGGTGGCTTGTTATTATGTCAATAATTGTATGAGTGCAAATGCGCGTTTATATTTTTTCTATCATTTTTGTTTATCAAAGCCACATTTAATAGTTCAATGTTTATTTGGTTGTCTATCAATATAGTTTTAGTGATTGATTGTACTGTAGCCCACTTTTAACCTCCCTTGTTGTTTTACCAGAGTTTGTGATATGCATGACTTAATCTACTAGCACAATAGCTGTTAGTGCTCAATTACTATTATACTGGGTATAGAATAAAATTGACAGTTAACTGGAAGTTAAACTTCCACCAACATACGGTAGTTTGCACATGTATTAAAGCCTCCAAAACACTGGTCATTAGCCCCCAGGAAATTCCAATCCCTTCTGTGGGGAGGTATGGATATTTTCTGGAACTGCACATTGCAATGTCATGGTGCTAATAAAACTTCAGAAAACAGCCCTAAGAAACAATATGTAATGATTGATTAAAAATCGTGTTTCTATATCTTTACAGAAACATGATGGTGCAAGGAAGGAGAATTTCCTTTTTTATGATCAAAGTAAAAGTTGTTTTCCTTTTCTGTTGTGGTGTTTTTCTAAATGGAATAGAAAATGTGTTCTCTGTGTTTCTATAGAGTTTTAGAGACGAGCTCGTGTAAGTGTGGTTGAACTCATAAACACTGTGGAAAGACTTGCCTGTGGCTTGTGTTCCAACATTGATTCTTGTTCTCCCAAACTTCTACTTGTGTTTCTATAACTCTGTAGAAACACAGTGCATGTTTTCTACGTAAATAAAATTCTTACTTTCTCTTAATAACAGAACAAGCCATTGCAAAAATAAACTTGGAAACAAGCTCTAAGCTAAATTTTATGAGGGTAACTAACATAACTGATGAACTTGTGACCCTCAAAATTAAGATATAGAAAACGTACCGTCTTCTATTGAGTTACAGAAACACAAGTGGAAGTTTGGGAGAATGAGAAATGCTGTGGGAACACGAGCCACAGTCTAGTGTTTCCACAGCTTTCTCGAGTTCTCCCAGACTTTCACGAGTGTTTCTATAACTTGATAGAAACAGAGTACATGTTTTCTATTTCTAATAGAAAACACTGTGACGAATAAAAGGAAAACAACTTGGTGACATTGATTATCAAATGTAATTTTTCACTATGCCAACAGTGCACTCTAGTTCTGTGTCCATCAATTATAACCATTTTTAACCAATCAGCGTGCGTTCTTTCTTAGGACTTTTCTAATGCCATATGTTTGATGGTAATATTTTCGCAAGTAGTTGTGTTGTCACAGGCTTCAGCCTGCTGTTCTGGGTCCAAAATTATAAATGGTAGGGAAGATAATCTGAAGTTTTGTTTGGAAAGTCCACTTTGTATTTCTCTATCTAGTGAAAATAATTATAACCACAAAAATATTTTCAGCCTTAAATTGTCAAAAGACTATTCAGCTAGGGCAAGAAAAATACTATTCTTATAGAAAAATGGAGTATCCCCTAACCTTAACTGCCCTGGTATGAATTATCTTTGTAAGTAATACATCCCTTTCCTCCAGAAAAACTGTGAATGCTTTTTGAAATTATGCAGTTTAAAGAAATGTATCTTCTCACACCTACCTGGTTTCACTAATTCTCCTTCCTGAAAGACCCCTTGAACAAGTAAACAGTAGCTTAATTTTAGCCTAACTGAATATATAAACAAGAGCTTCCATGTGGCATGGAAATGTGCTCATTAATTTGTTTGCAGAATATCTGTTCTGTGAAGCAAACAGTTTTGCGAGAGTGTAGAACAAGGAAAACTGAGCTTTTGAGGAACAATGTCCACGGACAAATACCTGAGCATATTTCATGCCAGTGGAAGCTATTGTGGTTATTATTCTTAAAACATTTTTTGCCACGTGCATGATTTTGAAAATTGGGGCACACTTGGATATTCCCTTGTTTTGGGGAATATTTAGTTATGTGACATGTTAAGATCAATCTCGTACAAACATGAGTATTTGACATATCAGCCTTTCTAAGGAGTGAACAGTTTTGTGAGAAAAGTGAGGAAACTGAGTTTTGAGGACAAAAGAATTGATATCCAAGCATACTTGTTATATTGGAGGTTTAGGTTTTTATTTGCAACACAAGGGATCAGAATAAGTTGGGGAATATAACTTGGATATCCCCTAGTTTTAGCTGGGACATACAGTTTCTTGACATTTTGAGACTAACCATGTACTAGCAAAAATATTTGATTTATTGTGAACACCCTGTTGTGCTGATGAAGGCCTATTTATAACTGATACAATACGTACTGGCTGATGTAATTTATTTATTGTTAAAAGATGCTAATATAAATTATTCCTCTTAGGACTATTTGCATTTGTAAGTTATTTAACTGGGTTTTGCCCTCGGCAGTAGCTTGTAAGGGACAGCATCATTTTTTCAAGGGCGGGGCTTGGGCAACTGCTCAACAGAATTAAATTTTTTCTCATTGAGTGGTGCATGATCTTGGTGAGCTATAGCTTGTGCAAAAACTTTTTTTCAAAAAACAAAGGACCTGGGTCAGAACGCGCTTGCCATTTCTTTTCCCTGTGGCTTTCATATGTGAATTTTTTTAGCAGTTTTTGCTGTGTAAGGATATTTTGGGGAATTGCCCAACTGCCCTCAAAGAAGTAATGGTCTGTCATTAAAGTAATTTATTTTCAAATTATGTTGACTATTTATATGTACATAGAGTTGGATTGAAATTTCAAAGAAAATAAGTTTTATTGATTTGAAGTACGTTTGTTTTATCATTAGTCTGAGTGTTATCTGAAGTGTATTTTAGCCCCTTTTGTCTGTCCTTTCTATCCCCAAAAAGTGCCGGCTTGCAGATTACGACCAACCACTCTGAACCCCATGTACAGAAATTTTTAAACTTTGCCAAAAGTTGCATCTTATCCTGTTTATCGAAATTCTATAATAAAAAATTTCACCGTGCAGGTTTTGAGATTTAAGCGCTTGAAGCTGAATTTAAGGGTGTTTTTAGCAAGTCATAGTGTTGCTATGGTAACACACAGTGTAACGAGAAAAATACCAAAGTGTTCACCAGTCATTGGAGAGTTTTTTGATACCATGATTGTAGCATCAATTGATAAGAGTGGTTATAATGACCCACCAAAATCTACGTCTTGGAGAGTGCTGGAAACTGTTTTGAGCCACCTTAAGGGCTCTTAAATACTTTTACATGGTAAAGTGAAGCTGCCTGGTACTGCATTTATACAGCAGTTAGGTGAGCTGGTACCCAGCAATATTCAACACTCCAGGTTCAAACTCATGTAAAAGATTCCAACGGAGAAACGCCGCTTACTGTCCTCTGATGAGTCTTATGTTCTGTCCTTCGTCGGCTTCCATTCGCCCCCAAATTTAGTCACGCAATCTATTCCTTTCTCGACATTTCCCAAAATGCCGTTCAATCATTTTCACTTTGAGATTCTGAGGGAGTTCACGGTCTGTGGTCCTCACATGATGTCGAGATATTTCATAGCGGAAGTAGGAAAAAGCCATGTCATTCGCTAGTACTAGCTAATCTTAGCAGTGCAGGTAGGGAAGTTAACTTTTTTGACATCGGCAGTTCTTGAATCGTGATTTACGCCTAGTATTAGGAGCTGAAAGAGCTGTGAGCCAACTTTTTATTGCGCAAACGTTCAACAGAATTGCAAGTCAGCTCAATTCAAGTCTTGCATTTTGCACTTTCGTTTTTACTTTCAAGTTATTAGTTGGTGTAACGCTGTTGAATTTTGAATTGAGAAAAATAGCTTGTTCTCTAACTGGAATACCAAGTCAAAACGGACTTGTTTCTCAGATCTTCTCGGCTTGAATCTGTTTAATACGATATTTGGCTTTGAACACAAACCCACACGTTCTGGTTGTTATACGCCGGTGAAACGTTTTGAGTTTATATGGTCTCAACACAAAGATTGCTTGATTTTCTTGCCGTCTATTTGAGTCAGGCATACTTCAGCGTATCTGAAATATAACATGTGGAGATTTTGCTGCAAGTTTAATAGAAGCTGAGTACTTTTCCCGAATTTCCGTTCACACGATGTAAAATATTTATAGTCTGAATTGCTGTGCTGTGCTCTACAGAACGTTTGATTGCTATTTCTGTTGAAATCGTCATAACACGCTAGCCTGAGAGATCTTTGCTGCTGACAAAAATTCTGAAGGCAAATGTATATTTTATTCAGTTGTTGTAAAGTTATTTATAATTTGTTCCTTTTTGCACTGATATGAATTTCAAATAATTTCAAATTGTACCTAAAGCGCTAGGTTGACAAAATTTTTTGGGCTCTACTAAAATTAGGCAAAAATTGTTCTCACCCAAATTTTCATATGATAAAAATATCTGCTCTTAAAGATCAGCAAATTATGTGCTAACCAAAAATTGTCGATCACGTGAAGTTTGGTTTATGTTTACTTGAAGTAGTGTCGGCTGATATATAATTTAGTATTACTATAACAGTGGATAGTGTTAAAGTGCACCTAATCCCAAATATTTTTTTTCGCTTAAATAAATCATTGCACCTATTCGAAACGCACTTTGCCTTTTTGAACTTAATCTTGACTTTCTTATTGGCTATAAAAGTTACGAAATCTAGCCATCATCTGTTCCACGACCGAGCCAGTAAGGGGCATGGGTCTTGTCCTGGTTTTACGTCACAAACTTCTTTGCATGCATGTTTACAAAAGCTTACTGCAATGCAAATCGGTTTGTGACGTAAAACCAGGACTAGACCCATGCCCCTTACTGGCTCGGTCGTGGAACAGATCATGGCTAGATTTCATAACTTTTATAGCCTATAAGAAAGTCAAGATTAAGTTTAAAACGGCTAAGTGCATTTTGAACAGGTGCAAAGATTTATTTAAGCAAAAAAAAATATTTGGGTTTAGGTGCACTTTAAACTCGCGCGCTGATTGGCTAGCCAAACTTCGAATATCCTGTACTATTTACCTCCAAGCAACTCAAGAGAAAATGGCGTCCCAGTTCGCAGCCGGGACAAGTGAAGAAATCATCCAAATTATTTTTTTTGTGGTGTATATTATTTCACTGTTTTAGTATATACTAAAACAACTATTCACCTCAGTGTTGGTGGCTAGCGTTGGATATTTACCTTGCTGCTTCGCCGCTCGGTAAATATCCACCGCTAGCCACCTCCACTTCGGTGAATAGTTGTTAAATATTGACTGATATGCCATTTATTATAATCCATCAAATGTTTTCGCTTGCGCGTGATTGGGTTAAACATGTTGTTGCTGAATATTCCCCAGCTAAAACTGGGGAATATATAGAGGATATTACATGAACACGCGTAGATATGAATTTTATCTTCGAGTGTTCAACTTGAGCCAAATAAAGACAATGGCATATACAACATGCAAAACAGTTAACAGACTTGTGCGCAAACAACTACTTTTGAATAATGTGATGCCAGAACGGACAAAGGAGTTACAGAGTGACCTAAACATCGAGCTTGAGAGGCCAAAACTCTATCAAACTGATGTAAGAAACAGAAGAAATTATAGCTTTCTCGTAACCTTACAGCAGCCTCAGACATGACTTTCGAACACTGATAGATTTCTGGTTTTTGTTTCACGGTGCCGAAAATTATGAAGCCCGCAAAGATGTACTTGCAACAGTACACAATTTAAAATGCAAGTAAGCACTATGTTTACAGAATATTTCAAACTTGAATTTGCCCCTCAAGACCTAATATTAAGAGAACTTTGAACATACCTTGCAATGGAAGTAAGCATAAGCAAATTTACACATTACAAACAGCGGAAACCATCTAAAAAAATGCAAACTTCTCCTGAAATCGCTGGGAATAATGGCAAAAACATCTATCCATGGGCCATTTGATCAGACACATTCTTTACTCCATTCTGGATGCTTGTCTGAGTAAATTTGGACTCCTCGAAATCGGGCGTGTATCATGCTCACCATGTTAAGCATCACTTCACTTCAGACAAACAGATGAGGTGTTGATATAAACTGTCAAAAGTAACCAATCAGAGGGTATACCAGGAGCTGGTATACCGGAATAAGGTTTTTAAAACAATGCTTACAGGCTCTCCTGACCTCATCTTTTTCCCTACCAGACCCCACTCGTTGCCCACCCGCTTTTTCAATCCTCCACTGACAGAGACCCTGGAACAGGCTAAGTTTGTCTAAATAAATAGCCTGCCCTTGAATTTCCTTTGCTGTCTGTCTTAAGACAAGACCAAATGCATTTAGTAAGGACAGTAAGCAAAGAGCAGCTTTTGCACTGTAGTGCTTCTTCTTTGTAAGTGTGATCATGGCTGTTTTTATTAATTACCACTTGCTGATGCACTGGTTTCTGGAAAGTCATACTCCACAGCTTTGTTAATTTCTGTATTCAGAAGACGTTACGCACAGAAAACAGGTCCAAGTATTAAACATTTACATCAAAATCATGTATTCCTCAATTTTAGACATTGGAACTTGTTAATGCAGTGATGCCCGCTTCAGGAATCGGCAATCTTCATTTCCTTCCTGTTGTTCTCTGTGGTTTTGCTGTGACTGCCTTCATCACTGCGTAAGTATTCTGTAACTGTCGAGATAATTTTGCACTATACGTATACCATCAGTGCCAAGTGACTGTGTCAGTGCCATTGAACAACTTCAGGAGTTCTTACTTGGTGAATGTTCAGAATTCAGAATCACCAATTAAAGGGGTGCATGGAATAATGCCCCTCTTAGTGACTTTTGGAAAACATTGACAGAGGCAACCAGCATTAAAATACCTCCCAGCAATTTATACAGATAACTCTTGTCTTCATAAATGTCTAAAAAGAACTAGTAGTAATTACTAGAGTTCTTTTGAGACAGTGGCTAAAACCAGAGTAAACTGTGAAAATAATTTTGCTGTATAAGGTATTTCAATCCTGGCTGCCTTATACATGTAATTTTCCAAAGGTCACTTGGGGCTTTATTCCACGCACCCCTTCAATTGAAAGGTTCATCATAAATTTAAAAAAGTCACTTGTAAAGGACACCAGAACGAGACTAATCTATTTCCGTAGTAATTACTAGTGATTCTTTTTGATTCGTTAATTTTGTTTATCAAGTGTTACATCATTAGCTTTACACGTGGAAATATTGGTACAAAATTGAGGCATCTTGCCAGTAGCTTTTAGTCCTCGTTAGTTTTCACCTTGATTGGAGCTGTGCCTTAGTAATAGAAGTTTGTTAAGTCACCCTTGGCTTTTGAGTTCAAGCGGGAACCGATGTGTAAGTGCAGTTACTTTAATATCTTTGTTTTAAGTACTTGTCTCGGACAATAGTTTTTTAGTGCAAAATGCTCGTGGTTCTCTCCACATGTGGAATTTAAGTCAAGCACGTGACAACGCCCCAGCGTTTATATCTTGCCCTTTTGCTTTTATGAGCATTGAATTCAAAACACATTTTATGTAGTATTGGTCCCCTTTTGTGTCTGTAGACATTTCCAGTATTTGGCTTTATTTTCTCCCTTTATGCTTCGCTCGTCATAGCACTTTCACAAGCAGTGCTAAATTGTAACCACGCGTTTCTAGTTTTTTGAATAGTAGTTTATCTTTGCTGTTACTTACGTTTCTTTTCACATGTTATTCGACCTGGTACAAGTACCTACAATCATGGACAAAAGTCTTGGGACAAATTTACATTTGTGGCGCTTTTTCACACGCGCCAAACAAAAACAGTCAGGTGCGAATTCATCTACACTTGTTCAGACCCTCACCCCCCCCCCCCCCCACCTACAATGTTGGACAAGTGTACACGCTCTATTTCTCTAGATTTTCAACATTGTATGGGGGGCGGGGGGGGGGGGGAGCAACGCATTTTGAAACGGAAAACAGTGCTTTTTTAAAACTCCGTTTTAAAAACACAGAAAATTAATGCAATTACACAAGTGTCCCAAGGAATTTTGTCCACGATTGTCTGATTTCTACGTCTCATGGAAAAATGCACAATTACGATGTTTTTTGGCTCTAAATGCATTTAGGACCCGAGAGTGTGAATATCTGAGTTAAGACAGGCATTTCTTAGAGCTTTTACCCGGCTTTTCCGTATTTTTTTAATTATGGTTTTGGACCCGCCGGGAAAGGTGTTGATCTCACATAATATAGAAATCTTTTGTATGTGATGGCAGTGATAATGGAGTCGCTTGATTTGGATACGTAACGAACTGTTAACATTAATGTACAGTTCTTCAGATACTTCAATATTTAAACGACAAATCTGGTATTTAAGCCAATCTTTGTGATCACCTTAACAGTTATTACAGCTTGTTTCAGTGAGTACAAATATAGTGAGGCGCTTTACTCTTCGGGTAGTGACGTCAGCGTTCACTGGTCATCGCGCAGTACTCAGTGGCGAAGAAAGACAGTGTTAGATTCAATTTCCTCAAAGTATCGACTAAGAATGCCAGCCAAAATATATTTTCAACACGACAGTTATGGTCCTTTTTGGAAATAAGTTCACAAAAGTCATGTCACAGCACGCTGGCAGTGAATGCAACGGTTCTCACTAAATCCAGTGTAGAAGAGTTAACTTTAAAACAATTCTTAACAATGAAAAATGAGAACCGTGTTTGCAGAGCTCAAAATTAAGTTTTTCCCAGCAATAAAGGTGTGGAAGATCGATTTCCAAATACAGTTGACTTCAACACGTCTTAAATGTGAGCTTTTGGAAATAGTTAGGCGATTTAGGTTTTAAAGTGAGTACCGTGGCTGAGAATCGATGAGTTATGCAAATAAAAAGGGACCAACTCATTGCGCATGACATCAAAAAATGTCACACAATGTCATTTCGTAAACAAATAAAGGGAAATGACTCCCAATGGCTGGAAACAACTTTCAAATGCTTGGTTCGGTACCTTTTGGGTGAAAGTAGTGTTTGCGATGCACGCTCACTGCCTGCATGCATCACATATTCATGCTACAGTTGACTTCGAGATTTGACATTTCCGCGCGATTTCCAGGGGTGAAGACCTTCTGTTTTTCTTAAAAACCAAGGCTTTTGCTCGCTGTTCGACAGAAATTCTTGTCTTTACACCGTGATCTATAATGCCCGTTGCTGCTTTTAGCGTTAGCCATGTTTGTCCCTTCAAATACCGCACGCGCCATTCTGAGATAGAACACTGAAAATTCCGATTTACACCTCGCGTGGAGAAAAATTAAAAAAGAAAACAAAATGCGTAACTTTAATAAACCACGAAATAGCTCAGAAGCAGTCATTGTATAACGATCTATTCACAGAGTCTAGAAAAAACACATTTAGAGTGTAGAAAACCACTGAAAAATGACATGTTATTTTTTACTTAAATTCAGACAATCATGGACAAAAGTCATGGGACAAATTTACATTTGCGGCGCTTTTTCACACGTGCCAAACAAAAACAGTCAGGCACGAATTCATCTTCACTTGTTCAGACCCTCACCCCACCCCCCCACCTACAATGTTGGACAAGTGTACACACTCTATTTCTCTAGATTTTCGACATTGTATGGGGAGCGGGGAGGCAAAACGGAAAACAGTGCTTTTTTTAAAACTCCGTTTTAAAAAAACAGAAAATTAATGCAATTAAACAAGTGTCCCAAGGAATTTTGTCCACGATTGTAGATTTGATTTGTTTCTTTTTTAGTTTATTTCGCTTGCTTTTTCGTAGTCTAACTGCTTGTTAGCTTGTCTTCGTTAAACTACGATTGGAATGTATATTCATCTTTTACACTTTCCTGATCATTTGTTATCTTGGTAATCTGCAAATATTTTAGTAATGAGTTTGCATAATTTCGCATTGTCTTTCAGTTTACATTCGATTATCGTCAATTAAATCACCAACAATCAGTGACAATCAGTGATTCCTGACTTTACTCGACTAGTAAAGCATTCCCGCTCGCTACGTTCATCGCCACAAGTTGTTTAGCTCGTGACCTTTGGCTCTTCAACAGTCACCGTGAGCCTGGCGCTACATCACTACTAACCAGAAAGTTTTACTGTCACTGAATGAATGAATGAATGAATGAATGAAAACTTTATTTGTGTCAAATTGATCTAGCCGAGGGTAAGAAACCCTCTACTAATGGGGGACACCTAAACTCAATACAATAAGTTAAAATTCAAACACCTAAAAAAATTTAATTATTTACAACGGATAATATTTAAATATGTCATTTACATTAAAATACTGTTTAATATCTTCATTCAGTGACTCCTTCAAGTCACTAGATATATCAGTCCAAGCTGGATTATCATTTTGAAATTATTTCTTTTTGTGCGTTCTTTGGTGTCACTGACATGCTCAGTGGACTTAGAAACATGAGGGATACCATGTATATATTGTAGTGTGGTGGCATCAACAGGCTTCTGTCACAAACTTAATTATTTAAAAACAAAAATCCTGTCTGTGTTGTAAAATGTATATGTTGTGGTTTGAATTTTTTTTTGGTTTAATTTTTTTAAAACCAGTTTAAATTTTTCAAACTGGGTTAAAATTTTTCAAACCAGTTTATTATTTTTTTTGTCAACTATCTATAAAAAAAAGCGAAAATATTCCACACATTCCTCTATCCTATTCTCTCCTATTCTCGCTGAGTTCCTCCTGAGTTCTGCCAGCTACTCTACCCCTTCCCCCAAATATACTAATTAACAGCAGGTTTCACTTTTTTTTCTTTTTATCCCGTACTCACCAGGATTTGAACCGCCAACCTCTGGATCTGCTTCCCACTGTCATTACCACTTGGCCATGAAAGCACTGGATGCAAGAGCTCTCATACTTGTTTTAATTATCAGTTCATCACCCCAAGCCCCTCTCATATAAATTTTAATTTATTCATAAATACATATAAATTTTAATTTATTCATACATGAACTTTGTCTTAATTACTAAGAAGGTGCAATTCCAAATAAGTAGTTAGGTAGGCCTAATCACTAACCTGAGAGCTCAACCCAAACTACTAAGTCATATGCAAAGTTCCCAGCCTAACATCAAAGCTAACCATTCTAATTAAGTGCTTAGGCCTAATCACTAACTTGAGTGCTTAACCCAAATTACTAAGACACATGCTCACATTCTGCTCAAAATTGAAAATTAAACTGGTTTAAAAATTTCAACCCAGTTTGAAAAATATGAACCAGTTTAAAAAATTTAAACTGGTTTAACAAGAATTAAACCAAAAATAAATTCAAACCACAACATACATGTATAATTATTTATACAGTGTAACTATGCGTATAGTGTTGTCACTGATACTTCTGTTATATATGTTTTTTCTATTAGCTATGCCATTGCTGTTCATGATAAAGATGTAGATGCTCTTTGGCCATATATAAGGTATGCAATGGACTGATTTTTATTAAACAATGTGCAAAATTAGTGCAAGTTAATAGCCATTTCAAGACTGAACAAAAGAAAACAATTATGGGATTTGTGTTCATTAGTATCTAAGGGTGCGTTCGTTTGGAATCAATCTGGAATAAGAATAACTGGAATAATGTGAGTTTGTTTGGGAGCTATTCTCATTCCGGAATACCTGGATTTCCATTCCGGCTATTCTACTCCCAGGAGCAGAATAGCCGGAATATATTCCGGAATATTTTCTTATTCCGGAATATCCCAAACGAACGCGCCCTAAATGTAACTATTCATTTCATGGGTTCGGTAAAGTTACACTGTATAATATGCATTACAAACTTATTAAGGTGTACACTTTGGACAGATGTTGATGTTTTCTTGAGGTTACTTGCATTCACTAAGTGCAACAGAAACCAATAATTTTTGGACCAATATCCTCTGGGCAACCTGCAACTATGACGTGCTAGCCTTAAAGTCATTCTAACTGATGTCCCAAAATTTCATCTCGTCAATAAATTGAATTTCCTGTCAAAGATTGTCCCAAGAAATTTCACTGTCTTGCAATCAATGGACAGACTGAATCCTTGAACCTGACTGTGAAATCCACTAGCCAGGCAGGGTTATCAGCCATGACTTTTCGACTTTTTTTGCGTCCTGGCAACACTTTGCCTGACTTGTACTGTACATGTAGTTTAACCTGGAGGTTCATTTTTTTCAGTCAGGTGGTGCTGCAGACTGTTTGATGTTACCCATTGATATCACCATTATTCAATAATACTGTGCTTTACACTTTGATATCAGACCAATAAAATAACCTGGTTATTAACTTTGTTTTCCAGCGATGCTGGAGCTAGGCCTCCGGAGAGCTGTATATTTGGACAGTTTCTGAATATGGCAGCTGTCATTGGTAAGTCAAATTTGGTCATGTCAAAACAAAACTCTCCAGGTTCAATTCTGCTGACTACAGTAACATGTTTGTGGAGTTCATAACAAATCAATCTCCTCTACTAGGTAAAATCTGTTATCCTGCCAGCTCCTATAAAATATTTCACAAGGCATGAGCACTCAACAATTTTTCATTCAGTTTCATTTGATAAATGTTTGGACAAATCAGACAAAAAAGAGACTGGGGTGTGATGTTGGTGGTTGAGGAGGCAACCTTTGATTCTCTAGCCTGGGGGCATTACTCTCTTATATAGGTATGTGCAACCCCAAAGGGTGTGGTTTTCAGCCATTTTGGACATAAATAGCGTACTGATTTTGGCTATTTCGGTTATAAATAGGGTATTGTTTTTTTCACTCTAGTTTTCAGTTGAGTGTGTTTTTTTGAACAAGACACTTTTTCATCATTATCAATAAGACCATCAACAAAGGCCCTTTGTAAATTATGTTTAGGGCAACCATACCAGCTGCAACAGTCATAAATCTACTTTTACTTACTTAGTCCTCTTCATGCTTGGTAGCACATAAGGCTGTAAGGTTTCTGTAGCATGAGGTTTTTTTTACGTGGCACTGGGTTGCTGGCCCTGCACACAACCCCCTCCTTACACCCTGCACAACCCTCCTCCTTACACATCCTGGGCTTGGGACCAGGCAATGGCAGATGGAGTTACAATCATAAATAGGTCAACAAATTTATTGTCAGGTTATAAACAGAGCAGGGAAAATCGCAGATTTTGGCCATAAATAAGGTAAAGGTTTTGTAAGGTGGAGCGCAAACCCCCACCCAGTTTTTCTGAGAGTGCCCCCTCCCCACGGGTTTTAGAAACCCATCCAGCTAGGAAGATTGCAGATTGGCAACTTACCGGTACTCTTGGGCTCTTCATGGTACAGGAACTAAGAAGTACTGACAGTAGATTGAAAATCCAAATGTTTTGAACCCTCATTTTTAAACCTGGTAATTCACAGCATCTTTTACTCCTTGGCAAACAGATATAGGAAGTGTATCCTGAATTTCAAACCTAATTTATTCAAATCAGTTTCAAATGATTCTTTTTTCTCTTGGTGGTTTGAAAATTCAGGATTTACATAAACTTGACCAAAAAAAATTATAATTAAGCCCATCACTGTACTGGTGATCCCTCTTTAGCACTTGAGCTTTCATTTATGAATAATCTGATAATAGATTCTTTGATTATTTTACAGCCTTCATTGCAATGTATATTCACTACAAGCATGTAAGGGAATTTCAATGTCACTGACATGCCGATAATATTAAAACTGAACTACTGGTCGTTGTGGATTGGTGCATTCACATGCCTGGGTCTTTCTATTGTGGCTAATTTTCAAGTAAGTTTGACATAATGTAATAATTTTGCCTTTATTCCCAGAGATAATTCTTACATGTACAAGTGGTTATTTGTACTGTATTTGCTGATATCCTAGTGTGTATGACCATTCAAATGAAAGCTACTGAGCGGCACTTTCATGTGGTACTGTTTATTATGCTGTACAAGGTGGTTCATATTTTTGTCTGTGGATGGAGCCCCAGTGTGTGGCCAATCAAACGAAAGCTATTGAATAGTACATTCATGTTGTACTGTTTATTATGCTGTACAAGGTGGTTCTAATTTTATGTCAGTGGATGAACCCCAGTGTGTGACCATTCAAATGAAAGCTATTGAGGAGTATTTTCATGTGATACTGTTTATTATGTTGTACATTGTTGGTTTATACTTGAACATAAGTGATAACAGTTTCTGATAGGGGAATTCATAGAGATACAAAAACTTAAGAGCTCTCTGAACATTGAAAGGGCATAGCACCATTGACTGTCGTAATGAATTTGAGCTCAATGTATTGAAAACTTTTTATGTGATGCAGGTTTAATAAGTCAAAATTTTACAAAGAATGTATTCACTAGGTCATTAGCACTTTTGCCACTCTGTACAAGTTTTGCAGCCAATTTCTTCTTGAATAATACACCCTTGAAACAGCCAGCAATTTCACCAGTTACTAAGTTTCACTTGTTTATGTTTGTAGTCAATTGTGCAGTTCTGGAAAATATCCATACTCCCCCCACAAAAGGGATTGGAGTTTCCGGGGTGGGGGGGGTGGGGGGCAGGGGGTAGGGGTTCTGTAAGGCCAATTAAATAAATGTATGAAGCCAGAAGCCTATCTGAAATTTCTAGAGGGTGGAAGTGGGGGGGGGGGGGGGGGGGGTCTTAGAAAAAAATCCCTTCTGTGGTGGAGGTATGGATATTTTCAGAAATTACTATTCTGTGCAGAGTCAAATCCAAGGGGCATGATTTTGAGTTTATAATGAAGGGGAATTGAAAGAACTGAGTTCATATTGGCAGGGATCAACTGTAATAAATATTATGATTACTTAATATCTGAATGGCTTGATTTTTTTCCTTCAGGTGGTGAACTCTCTTGCAACGCATATGACTGGTGCCATCATGGTGTTTGGTTTAGGTATGGTATACTGCTGGATTCAGGCTGTCATCTCCCACAAAATGAGACATCAAGCTACAAGTTCAACCCTTAGTTCTTCCACAAGATTCATCCTCTCAGGACTTGTAACTGTGTTTTTCATTATAAGTATCCTTTCTTTGAGTTTAAAGTTAGTAGTAGGGACTACAAATAGGCCTTTTCCAAGTTGCCTTGTAGCTCTGTTTCAAAATGAGTCTTTTGCAAAGCCCTTCAAATGAAAATGAGTTTGATTTGTAATAGTAATTGGGCCTCATGTTGTACAATTCAAGGAGTAATCGCGCGATTAAATTCAAAATCGGACGAGTGATTTGTAATTATGAGCACTATTACTCCAGGCCTTGAATTGTACAACGTGAGGTCCAATTACTAATTTATCTTATCTATAACAAATTTCAGAATTACACTGTACATACATGTATGTCTTTTGAGAATTTCTGTTGAGCGAAAACGTCAGTAGCACTTTTCTTGATTTTGAAAACTGTTCTGGAAAACATTTCGAAAGAAGCCATTCAGCACCCAAAATTAATGTCAAAATCACATGGGTATCCAGTTACCTGTGATTGGACACTGTGTGATTGTGCTGATTACATAACAAATAGACACACAGAGAACCAATCATGATCGAGAAATTTGTTATAGATACGATTAACATGAACATGAAAATGAACCAATAGGCTGAACACATGCGTTTTCATATGAATGACTGCGAGCAAAAACCTGCTTTGGCACAGAGGTATATGGATGTAAAGTGAATACCTGCCTTACGGCCTCCCCGTTAATATGACCACCTTGTAATTTTGGCCACTTTATTCTGGCCCGAACAAAAGCTCAGTCAGTTAATTTTCTTATTTTTCAGGGTGAGATGAAATTCCAAAACTCCGCTTGCCCAAAGGGCAAGCTGTAGTTTCATCTTACCAGTCCAAATCTCTGAGGAGCTAGCCCGAAATTATTTTATTTAATAAGGATAATGAAATCAGTGTACATGTAATAGTTACGTAAAAATAATGTTGATTAATAATACGGGGCTCAAGCTTAGATGAACTAATGCCCTTCAATTTCCCTTTTGCATTAAATCTTGTGCACCAAGGCATTAAACACTCAATGTGTGGTTCTAGAAAATATCTACACCCCTCACAGTGGTCTTTTTCCAGTTTGACCCACCCATAGGATTTTTCATTCCACGGGGGGCTTCAGGTACCATGGCTATTTTAACTTGGATTTGCAAAGTTTGAGCAAGAGAGAGATTAATTACCTTATGTAAGTATTAATATTTGGTTAAATGTTTTATCACTGTACTAAACTAGTGATACTGTAATTCTGAAAGATTAGTACATTTCTGTTATTATCCTTTATTCTGGATTAATTTCAAAATAGCCCTAGCAGCTGGAAATGCGAGTGTGGTGGAATATAATAAACAGAACAATAAACATACTTACGATCGCAAGTGGGAAAGTACGGATGCCGTAAGTAGTTGTTTTGTACTTAGAATCTTGACACTCTAATGCAGTCCTCTTTGTGCCAGTTGGTGTTATTATATCTGTTATTTTATATACTTGTGGTACATTTTTCATTGGGATAAGTAACTAAAGATACCAGCTGATTAATTGCTTTCAAAGTCTTGCACAAGATCAGTTGATGACACTTAAAATGTGAATTGTAAGACTTGCTGATCTTTAGAGATTTAAGGTTTCATAAGCCTTTCAAACCATAAGATCTAAAGTGATGCAACAGCTTGCTCTGTGCCGTGAGTGAAAATTTGACATTCATTGAGAACTGTGCATGGCCCAGCATTTCATTGAGGATATAGCATTCATTAGTGGTCTACTGCTGCTGTGCTTTAATGTTTGGGTTTTGCTCTAGAGAACTGGTTTCAGTTTTGCTGTTTTCTGGCATGAGGAGTTTCATGATTGTGTACTCAAACACAAGCCTGCTCACAGGCCGAGATATGTCCAGGATTGCAATTGAACGCTAATGAGATTCAAATTTCTTATGATAAGCATCATTAAGTGTCCTCATTGGTAAAAAGTCACCAAAACACGCACAATTCTGTCAAATATGAAGTAACATGAAAATGTCAAATAACCGTGCCAAATATGAAGTACTAATTAAACAGTACCTGTGTTCAATCCTGGACATAAGTGCACAGGCCATGATTTCAGTGGCTTTTCACCTTGGCAAGTGAGAGAATTTACAAAAGACGTGTCTGAGGGGAGTGGGCTTGGTAACAAGACGTCTCGTGCCTTCACTGTTTGTATGTGTCTTTCAGCGCCTTGCCACTCACCCCCTCCCCCACCCCCCCAGCCAAATCATGGGTTCAAGCTTGTAGGCCAGAAAATACGATGCAGAAAGAGGCTTTTGAAACAAATTCTGTCTCTAGCTTAAGTGTCAGTACTGGAAGATGCTGCGATTAATATGCTGCCTTCTTCCTGGAAGGAAATTATAGCTGTAGTTAGTCAGGGAACCCATAGGCGTACGGGCACCCTCGGACTTGGGGGGGGCGGTGACCTTATTGCCCGAAAAATTACAAAATGCCCGAAAGTGTCAGTTGTATATACGTACTCAAATCGCAATAAAAACAAAAACGTTCTCAATTCTTACGTCTAATGAAACTGTTATCATTACGGAAACACAGCCGAATTCCGATTTTTTGGAACATCCAAGGGAACTGATGAAAATTGCTTTTAAAAATCGGACACTTCGTGAAATTATGGCGTTTGACTGAGGAGAGGGAAACGACTATTGGTTTGAGTTATCGGGAGGATCGAAAAAATGAGGGTTAGAGAAATCAGGATTCCACTGTAGTTATTTTGAAACATTGCATACTCCTAGCCTATGACTTCATTCGATAGCCTGGTAAAATCAGAAACTTATAAAAGAAACAGTTAATTGTTCCTCGTGCGAGAAGTTCAGGAAAATTTTAAACCGGCACTTTGCGGAGCCATTCAAAAGGGCTCTTTTCAGAGCCACCACAAAGACATAAGCCTTGGCAGGAGCCCATCTTGGTCGTCCTTTGCTTTCATCATTTTGTCACTAATGGAAATAACATCATGGATTCCCACGGTACACATTTAATTGGCATATGGCTTTTCCAAAACAGAATACCTGCAATTGTGGATCCTTAGATCATTTGACCTTAACCGTCCGATTTGACAAGACAAACGCTAGTGAAAGTAACCTACAAGCCAGGCCTTGAGTACCTTTTAGAATGCTATCTCCCGAGTACTTTTGCCCGAATCATCAGCGTTTTGCCCGAAAAATCTCAAAATTTTCTGCGACTGGGGGGGCTGCAGCCCCCCCCCCCGCCCCCCCGCCTCGTACGCCTATGAGGGAACCTCTACCTTCATGTAGTCGTCAGATCTAGATGCATATCCCAACCTCACCCTCTCGAAATTCTGCCAGCTGTTTTTGTGTTAATAAATTCTAATTAACTTTATTTTCTGACTTTTAGTCATTCATGATCATTGTCATTTAGAAAAAGACAAAGTATGGGCTAATCATATTCTTTATAAATTTTATTTACACAGGGATACAAAGCCCATCTGGCAAGCACCTTCAGTGAGTGGCTAATGAGTATATGTTTCCTTCTGTACTTCCTCACCTACATCAGAGAGTTTCAAAAGATAACTGTACACATTAAGATTCTTCCAAGGGATGCAGAGATTTTTTCCTCAGGACAACATGATGAAGCTAGAATTATGTAGAGGCTAGCTGTTGTGCAAAATGGATTCTCAGTTGTGTCTTGGTGAAATTCGTTGTTATACATGTAGCTTAGCTAGCAAACCATATGGAGTTATTTAATAAAATAGAAACCATTTTCCATGTTTCTATCAACGTGTAAAATTACATAAGTGGAAGTTTTGGAGAATGAGAGATAATTAGGAACCTCCACTCTCACAACAACTTGGCTTTGAATTGTTTGAAGTTATTACTAAATCTCAAATTTTACTGGAGAGGGTGAAAATAACATTCAAAAGTAACAAAAATTGAGTTAAGGTTATCGCCAATTTTCTCTTTAAAATTTCCTGTGCACCGCCATTTTGGATTTTGTGACGTCATGTGGTTGCCGTTATTGTTAGGAAGTAGAGCATCTTTGTATGAAACAATTGGGCAACCATATAACGTCATGTAATCCAAGATGGCGGTGCGCGGGAAATTTAAAAGCAAATATAGGTGATAGGCAAACCCTGTTTTGCCTGACATTGATACCTCATCGCTGGGCTTTCAACCGAAATTTTAAATAAGACAGTATTTCCTACAATTTAATGTCAGTTTGCTTTCAAAGCGGCGGAAGTTTCCGTTAAAAAGCTCTTGAATTTTTGCCTAGGAAAGGGTCACAGTTGGAAATGCTTTCTATTTGGATGAGATCATTTATCAGTTTTATTTGTCATATTAAATTAGAAATATTGCGCAAGTGTTTTCTGCTCAAATCTTCAATTTTGTCCTGATATTAATCAGGGTTTGGTACCTGCACAAGGGTACTGGCCTAAACAATACAGGCCCTTATGGAAAATAGATATGCAGAGGTCCAAGACTTGCAGCAGCCTCACGCCCTTATGATATTTGTGCGTGCTCAAGAGAGAAACGCCTCAAATGGGCCATGAGATCTAAGCTCACTAGGATCGACTGAGACCGGCTAGTTGAATAGACGCTAAGCATATTTAAGTTTCTTGAGTTTGCTGGTGTTGTAGTGAATGTTGTTAGTTAAGCGAATAAAATATGGTAAAGTGAAATTAATCGTGCCTGGAGTCGTTCATAGTTTTGGGTATCTTTCCTAGAGACTTTGTCTGCTTGTCGCATGGTTTTGACGATGTAACATGGTTTTCCCCAGTTTATTACTCAAATTGTTTTCAGCAGTGATTCAAATTCCTGACTAAATCAGGGGCGCAGCTAAAAAACATGACTGTCCACGGTTAAATCCTCATCCTTGGTATTAGTAGTGTTCACGAAAACAAAAACAAAAAAATTACTGAGGCAAGTGCCTTGGTTTGGCTACGGCCCTGCGGGTCGTTGAGGTTTCAAGAATGTGTTCCCATGGTCCCTGACTACTAAAATCCTCCTGCGCAAGGGACAAATTTGAACTGGTTGCTTCCCGTCCGGGGTGGGGTACTGCGTCCGTGATGCCCTCTCCGTGTGCTTTGTACTTTAACAAGGATGTCATCTAAATTGTTATCGATATCCGCACCATGGCTACAAATTATCAAGGGAGAATGGAATACCACTATGTGAAACAACCGGCAGAAAACAGAAATAAAGACTTCACGACTTTGGACCCACTTAGTCAAATGACATTCTTATTAATTTTATTAGCACCGTTTGCTTGGATTCGACTCTAAGGTCTTTACTGGTGTGTCTTAAAACACTTGTTTAATAAAGTAATCCTGTTATTCTTGCAATTGAGTTTAATATTTTATCTCGTGCTCATTTCAAGAAGCTTTCCACCAGCACGTGTTGGTGTTTTGAGCGCTGCAGTTGAGACTTCGGACAAGGTCGAGAACCTTGTTTCCGCCCAGAATGTTCTCTGTTGTTTGCATATTTTTGAGTGAAATCCTTGTCTTGAATCGCCTTTTTTTCGCAAACATCCATCGAACAGTACCCGTCTTACGATTTGGTATTTAACTTTCTTGGCAAACACTTGAGATGCTTGAGTGGCTTCTGTCGGCTTTTTCGACGGCAGTGTTTGACAGCATGTTCAATTAAACTTCCTTATTTGTCCAAGAATTCTAAGCGCGTTTGAGATGTACGGCAAAACAGACTGCTGAACCTATTGAAAACCTTAATGTCGCTCAAAGAAGCGCTCGATTGAAGACAACATAACAAAATAAAGTGACCATGAAATAGTATATTAACTCGATAGACATCCAGTAGATAGCAGGATTCTTGTGTACTGAATTTCGCACAGTTTTCAGAGACAGACCAAAACTGTTGATTGACAGCTCCTTGTACTGTTCAGCGACTCAGCTGCTGCCTCGGGCATTTAAACATTTTATGAGTTCTGCACGTTCATTTAATTATCAGCAAGTGGGGAGAATTTGTTTTAAACAATCAAACCTTTTTGGACACCTTTTTGCACTGAAGTTGATCAACAATTCACTTCTCGAATCTGCATCGGCAACTGACCTTATCAACTAAGACATAACAAATCTGCCACAAACATTTCCATGTGTGCATGTGTGTGGGTGAAGTAACTTAGTGGACGTCTTTTTAGTTTTTGGTACAGATTTGTGGTCTGTTCGAGTTTGCCTTGTACAATCAAAGGTAAGTCTTTAATGCTATGAGCATTTAAACGTTGATTTGTCACATAGTGAAGAAAAGGCTAGATTCAGAAAAAATGAAACATTTTGTAGATAGTGTGAATTGTTTCTCGCTGGGCTGACACCCTAACCCTGTTATCTCACTCTTATCCTGTTGTTATTTCCAACGAGTGTTGCAGTTTTCTGAGGATGTCTCAAACAAAAAAAGTTTCAGTAACAACACATTAAAGAACATAAGAGGTACTTCCTCGCACAGGCATGGGCACTTTTCGGGAAAATTGTTTGCCTTAACGTTGGCGTAGTGTAAAAAGTTGAAGTTAGGGTGAATGTACGCGAAATATCAAAATGAACGACTTTAAATACAGCTGTCAAATCAGGCAGAAATTTGGTTTGGCGGAGCATCTGTTGCAAAGCTATGAGTCCAATACTGCAACAGTTTTTAAAACCTGTTGTATACAACCTTCAAGAAATACGATGATCTCGAGACTTGATATCACGGATTTCGAGGCGATCTTGACGGGAATGAAAAAAAGTCAAAAATGGCAGTGTCTTGTTTGCAACTTATACCGGCACTACTTACTTGTTTAGTTCGCGCCACTTCATGGAAAAACTCTTCGACAGTGGAAATTAAAAATGCGACTGGACGCCTTCTAGCACAGTCACATCGCTCAAATTTCGCGCCACTTCAAGGAAAAACTCTTCGACAGTGGAAATTAAAAATGCGACTGGACGCCTTCTAATACAGTTACATCACTCAAATTTCGTTAATGTAATCCTTTGTCTAGTATTTTATAGCTGCAATTCATAAATTATTCAAAATTAAAGAAGATTATTTTTACCACAATAGGCCTTATCACGGTTTTCGACGCCATCTCATTGCGTAAAATTTAATTTTGGAAGAAGTTATTTGCTATCGGATTCCCATACAAACACTGTAATTTCTGACCGCTTTGCCTACCCGTCAAAATGGCGTCGAAAACCGTGATAAGGCCTAGTGCTGCTAATCTCGCAATCTGATTGACTAATTTGCCGTTGTAAATAAGAGTCCATATCACGCTGCTCGAGTCAATACGTCACGCAATGCCTTTTTCAGCTCGCGATTTGAATAAAAACATTTTCTTTGACGCTGATATTGTGGTAAAAAACAAATCGAAATGTGGTTTATCGTGGTCTTTTCCCAAGCATTTTTTCGTATTGTTTCTGCATATTTAGCAAGTTTGCAAAAGTTTTTGAAAGGAAAGTCTGTGGGTACAAGCAGCTCATTTGCATAATGCAGCGCTTGCACTTTCAAGTCCGAATCGGTGTTTTCAATTGTCAAGACAAAGATTTACTTCGTCATCTTTGATATTGTGGTAAAAAAAATCGAATGTGGCTTAGCGTGGTGTGTACAACTAAACCACATTCGATTTGTTAATTTCCATCGGATTCCCATGCAAACACTGTGATCATCCAAAACTGTGATGTCACGCCACCTGATTGAGCCCTATGACACTGAAGTCTCAGCTCCTCCTCGCGCAGAAGTTTTATTCTTTAGATGTCACGCAACGCTCCTGCGTGACATTCCAGGACTGAGGGCAGAGGTAAAAGAAGGCTTTGTTTGCAAGTTGGCCCTTTGATCGATCTAAGAAAAATTCAAACAGACGGAGGGCTTGACGTAAAATGTTTTTGACGTAGAAATTGTTTCTCATCATGAACCTAACAGTTCAATCGAATTTCTGATTCTTACAGAAAGTCAAAATGCCCTTCAAGCCAGTGGAACCAGACAGATGCAAGAGGTGTAAAGGAGCGGTGTACGAAGCCGAGAAGTGGAAGGACTCGGGCGGTGGTTTCTGGCATAAAAAATGCTTTACATGCAAAAACTGTGCTGATAATAAAAAAACTACGAAATTGGACAGCACGACTTGTTGCGATAACGCAGGTAACTACATTTCACCAGTTGGTAATTTTCTGCATCACATTTATTTCTTAATATATTTACAAGAAATCCGATAAAGAAACGATGATTTTCAGTAGTTTCGAGTGGACAAAAACCTTATACCGAAATAATTTTAAGTGTATTCAGTCCTTTTTACATTTTGTAAGAGCTAAGGATGTACTGATATTTTTACCATGTAATAAATAAAGTTTCCATTCATAGTTACCTGAAATAACACAAAAAACATTTCCTATGGGGACGCGAGGAAATAATTTTCGAAGTTCAGAGAAATTAAGGTAATTCCCTTGAAATTGTTCTACTATCAAACTTTTTTTGAAACTTGGCGTAATGAACATTCATGATATGAACATAATAAAAATGCAATAAAAAAATGGGGTCACCGTGCTTGTTTACGCGTCAGCAGGCTCTAAAAATGGGGTATTTTTACTGGTTGCGTGTTAAAAGTTCGAATGACCTTCATACAGAATTAAATCTTGGTTACTTGAAAGGCACAAAGTTTTGTCTTGAAAGTAAAGCTTCATTTATTGGCATAAGCAGTATTGCTTCATTTAAGCCGTTTTTGATCGCCTGGTTGCGGGAATATGGCACTTTTTCGGACAGTTCCGTGGTTAACTTGAAGTCCCTGCCTTGGCCAATATACACCAAGTTGGGAACTATTTTCCAAAAAAAAACATGTTCTACTATCAAACTTTTTTTCCTCTTCAAATATGTTCTTCATAAGACTGTTCTTAGCAAATACCTGGAAAAAATCGGGGGTCACCGTAAGGAGAATTTATTCCGTTATCGAGCAATCTATTACGTTTTGCACGTGCACGCACTCATGTGCGCGCGCTGATGACGCAAAAATCGTGCGCAGTAGGGATGCGCAATTAGGCTTTTGTACATTATGCTTTTATTTCCCCACTAAAATGCTCCACCTTAAAAATTTATTTAATAATGCTTCATTTTTTCCACTAAAATGCTCGGTTTCCCCCCAGAATGTCACTAAAATGCTCGGTTAATGCTCATACATAGAGGTTTTAAATTTTCAGAATAATAGTTCTGAGTGCTTAACAAAAACTTATCCTTTGTATAACAAGTTAACAACAATGCATGTAAAAGTTTTAATACACCAGAAGATGATTGTCTAAAGGATCTGTGATATTGAAGTGAAGAGGTTAAGTTTAGTCTTCATTTTCTCGTAGACTGAAATAATATTTATTTCTATATTCTGTAGAAAAAATATTAATTTTCCGGGAAAATGCCACAAAAATGCTCGAATAATGCTCAATGCTTTTGCCTCACTAAAATGCTCGAAAAAATGCTAGCATAATGTACAAAAGCCTATGCGCAATGCAATACTAAGGAGTTTGATTTCACCAGTACTTCCAGGTGCTTCATATGAACTTGAAACTTTGCTTTCGACATATATTTGGTGTTGTTGATAATGATTTTTTTGAGAAAGTATTTTTTTATATTTTGAGAAGGTAAGGGATATCTCCCAAACTAGAAGGTTCTGACACGGTAATAAAGTTTCTACTACTACTCTACTTCTCCACCCCCTCACGAAAATTGAAACCTTTTAATACTCGCGGGTAAATTTACTGGACAAAAAATGGAGATTTTCTACTGACCTGAAACATGCGGAATGTGCTGAAACCATCGTTAAGCCCCATCCCTGCATATCTCCCCATTTATTTTTGTCATATGGACCATAGTTAGTAGAGGGACTGACAGACAGACGGACACACAGATGGACGGACGGACGGACATACAGACAACATTTTCTGTATGACAACCTTCTAAAAGCTTGAATCCATTCCGTCCTGATTTCGCAGGTGAGATCTACTGCAAGGCATGCTATGGTGCATTGTTTGGTCCAAAAGGATACGGTTATGGCGGAGGAGCTGGAGCACTCACTCGTACACAGTAGGAACAACTTGCACATAGGTGGTGCGAGGATTTGTTTCAAGATAATTATTATTTAGCCATTGTCACAATCTCAAAAGAACTTTTGTCAGTCTTTTTCTGTCGGTTGTTGAATGTCTAGTTGAGAAATCTGTAATAAATTGAATTCAAAGGTAGTTGAAATGGTCGTTTCTTTTGCAAAGATCGAGTCACGCGCGACATTAAATGCGTGACGTGAAAAAGCGTGATTTTCACTGCTGAAGTCGATGTTATATGTCGCAGGGGTAAAACATTGCAGGTTTGTGTTTTTCTTTCGAGAAATTAAGAAAAACAATTCATCTCGATTTTGTAAACAAGGGAAATTAAAAAGCTTTCAATCCGTGATTATAAAAAAGCAAATAAGCTATGTATTAATGTGGCACCCCTACTCGGTCAGGAAAACAATTGCACTGTTTACTTGGACTCCCACGTACTTTATTGTGCCTGCGAACGCAGACGTATTTCCGGCTGTCGGTTGTCTCCGCCAAAAATTTTCGGCGCAACCAGTGACAGCCGGAAATACGTCTGCGTTCGCGTAGCTTTAAACTGCCAATTATGCGTGGAATTTAGAATAACTTGCTTCATCGAGTGCGTATTTTCTCGCGAAACGACCGCATCCTCTACGCTTTGAGAGAATACTATATTATATCGGCTTCCAGAAGAATGGCGGGTGAGTTTTATTTATTATTTTTCTTTCACAGCTGTTTTACCGAGCAATGATGTAATTTTCTTGGTGATTCGATTTCGAACGCGCGAGTAAAACAACGCCCCAACCCAGAGCAAAAAGCCATTTCCGAAAGTCCGATTAGTTTTGAAAATATTAAAGTGCTTGTAATAAACTACGATTTAAAATGATGGAGCTATTTGTCAAGAGGTGTAGGTATTAAATGTAACGCGAGAGTGCATGTTATTTAGCTGAGCGATTGTTAACAGTTTCGCGAGGTCATCAAAACACGATACGTTTTATACGCGATGTGGCGAGCATTTGAGAAAGTAAAATGTGTATTGCTGACAGCTTTTGTGTGTTCTCGATAACCCGAAGGAAAAAGGGCAATGCCTATAATTTGAATTGGGTGAAATGGCTAAAACCTGTAAATTTTGAAAGTAATTTTGATATAACTTACTAATTTAAAAGCTAGGGATATGCTGCGAGCAACATTATGTTGCAAATTACTTTATTCGCTCAAATCGAAAACGAATTTTGTCGAAAGAAGATCTGGCTTATGTTAAAAACTGGATTTCACGCATAACTGAGGTTGCTAGCATAACATCTGGGTGCGTTGTAGTTACTATTGTGAAGGTCCGAGAAGTCATTTCTTGCTTGAAAATTACTGGCGTCAAAATGAATACCACAATTTTGAACTTTGCTGGGGGTGTCGTAATTTTCTAAATTCTTTCTCTTCAAAATATTCTGGTATTCAAAGCACCATCTGGGTTCTTTTCTGGTCAAGTGCTTATCATTTTCCATTATGTCCAAATTTTGTGACTTACTTTCTTTTAGTTATTTAATTAAAAGAGGTGCAAGTTAGTAAAGTAACATAATAATAATAATAGTAATAATAATAATATTATACCCTATATACATTCTTCTTGTGTACGAAAGAATAATAATAATAATAATAATAATAATAATAATAATAATAATAATAATAATAATAATAATAAACTTTATTTAAATATCAGTACAATAAGTAATATTTTACAATTTTAAATTATATCGTGTTGTTTACAAATTAAAAACTAAATATATGGCAAGCAATGCTAAGTATTACAATCCTATTTATAATTAACTCACCTAAAAAAGAAGAAAAGGACTATTTACAATAATAATTTTTTTTAAATTTTTTTTTTTATAATAATAATAATTCAACTTTATTTACATCTTTGAAAAAACCTAGTTACGAATAATAATAATAATAATAATAATAATAGTAATTATAATAATAATAATAATAATAATAATAATAATAATAATAATAATAATAATAATAATAATAATAATAATAATAATAATAATAAAAACAATTATAACTTACCGTCTGAAAAACTGGTCAATTTGCTGCTGTGAGCCTGGACTTGACAAGTGACTCGCTTTTTAACTCAAGAATAAGAACACATCTATATCCAGGGTTTCTCACAAAATAAATTTATGCTCTCTAATTCGCTGCTCCTACTTATTGCATGCACCGCTCGTTGTAAGGACTGAATTTCCGTGACTGGACTGGTAATAAGTGAAAGGTGTAGCTAGACAAAATGTCACTTTTGACGTGATGCTTCGCAGAAGCATGAAAAAAAGAGACAACTAAAAGAGCCACATTCACAGTGAACCAAAAATTTATTTGTTTTTAATGGAGAAAATGTATTAGCTTTATTGAGCAGCAGAAGTTTAACTTTGTCATGAACTTTTTGCATAATTTTAAGACTGTATTTTTAAAAGATTTTTACAAGTTTTTGACATTAGTTGTCAAGGGAGTGGGATTTCTCTAATTCATCACTTTTTACCAGAATGCATTGTATTTTACCAGAGTACACTGTGCCACGAATGAATACAAGGATGTCACGATGGATATCACACCATCAGGCCATTGTCCTTTATCGCATGGATTTTAGTGATTACCTATGTTTTTCTCTGATTTACTTATTTTGTTTTACTTATTTCTTGTTTTGATCATCTGTGCAATTGAATTTGAGGAAGTAAATGAATGAATGAATTCAAATTTCACCATCTTTATTTATTTATCAGTATTTATTTTCCACTATTTTTCACGTAACAGTTTTAAACAGGCCCTGACTATATTGCTTAGCACTACAATTGAATGGCTTGGTGCAAGACAGGCGTAAGTGACTTTTTCGGGTAAAATTGTTTTTCCTTCAAAAGTGCCTGAATTTTTGCATGTGCTTTTCGATTTAGTAGAAAAACATTCTCCTGTATCTTTTTTTGGCTGAAATGCTCTTGTTCCGCTTTGTATTGCGTTCATTGTGCACTCTTCTATATTTTGACTTCTTTTTTCTCAGAAGCAAAGTGCAAACCAGCTGAAAAAAATACAAGGGAATGTTTTACTACTTAATTGAAAAGCACATGCAAAAATTCAGGCAGTTTTGAAGGAAAAAAATTTTTACCCAAAAAAGTCACTTATGCCTGTCTTGCACCAAGCCATTCAATTTTAGACAGCTAATCGAGCTGTAAAAACTGATTTAACACTGTGATGAAGGATTCAATAATATTGTTCTTGACTCTCAGATACACAGAAAAGAAAATACCATAAAAAACCTGCTGCCTAGTATATTCCTTTCTGGTTATAGGCCCATCTTGTACCTGTAAACCAAATTAAGTCCTCCCCTGGCATCCCTCTGATATAAGCCCTCCTCTACCTTTTCTTGTTTTGAATTTGTTTTATTGTAATGTTTTAAAGCTTAAAATTACCAGTAAATGAAAACTTTATTTCAATCTTTAGCTTGTTTCAAAATTTTAAAACCATTTTAAAAACCATACTCAGCTTTCATGAAAACCAATTTGTAAAATGATGGAATTCAGAGTTCAAATAAAGTTTGTCTCACTAACTCTTCAACACTGTTCAGCGATGTAGTTTTAAAGCTAAGTGATCATTCCTGATTGATGTATTGACTGACTGTACATTGTGCTATATGAACAGTCTTATCCTACACTGTGTTACAATGTGTTACAAAAGGGTTTTAACCCTTAAGTTATTAAAATAATTGACTATTATTGCACAGCATATTACCTTGGCAGAACTAGGGGAGGGGCCCAAGGGGGGGTCTGCCCCCTCTTCCCCTATTATTTTGGGTATCAAAAGAAAAAAATAACAGAAGGAAGAACAACGGGCAGGGCAAGCAAAACAGAACCGGGCCCTCCCCTTAGCTCAAGGTCTTGATCTGCCACTGTATTAGAACCTGTTTTGAGCAGACACCCTGTATATCAAGTGGACGCTAATAAGGGTCCCAAGGGTATCCGCTTAATACAGGTTTCACTGAAATAGGATTCTAATTTGTGCCATAATTTTCGTCTTTCTACTGAAATAGATACAGAAAGGTGTCCTCGTTGCAAGGACAGGGTATACATGGCAGAACAGGTTCTTGCTGGTAAACAGAAGTACCACAAACGTTGCTTTACATGCAATAACAAGCCATCTTGCAACAAGTCCTTAGACAGTGGCTCCTTTAATGACCATGAGGGTAATTATTGTGGTTTTATTTATCATAGAATGTTTTAGTAACAAAACTCTTACCACCCTTTTTCGTTGATACGCAACTTTGGAAAACAAAACACTGGCGGAAACGTTTCCAAAATTTCCGTCAATCATACATGTTATCGACAGATTGGATCGAAATCCGCCAATCACAGCCACTAGTGTGACCTTTAGACCTTCTTAAGGAATCTTTCAAAACATGACTTTAAAAGAAAAATTAAAAGAGTACTTTTCAATATTCTGTCTTCTGAAGACTCCTATCTTGACATACGAAACGTTATTCAAAAGGTCAAATTTTCTTAAGGTTTTTATGTATTTTCAGAATAACAAGTATAGTCTTAATTGTAATATTGTTGTATTTTTGTTTCTATACCTACTCTTTTTAGTTAACTTCCAGATTTTTGATTTCTGTAAACTTGTATACGTACTCTCTCTAGTTAATTTCCTGATTTCTGTTAACTTCTATACTTACCTTTTTCTTTGTAGTTAAGACATGACCCACCTAGATTAGCTAGCTACCTGTGGGCATGTCCAATTTGTTAAAAAAATAATTATTAGAAAATAAAAGAATGTAAAGAATGTATGTTCTTTACATCATGTTGGTGGGCTGTGATTGGTGGATTTCG
>JAHPZR010024009.1:62500-81072 GCA_019787425.1 Platygyra sinensis
TTTGCAGTAGATCTCAGCTGTAGAGAAAAATACTTGTCAGCATTTATTTGTGAACAGATATATGTAATGTACCAGTCAAATCGAAGCTTGAACATCCTACCCGGGCAATCCCCTGGGCATTTGAATTTTTAGAAAATTTTTGTTCAAATTCCCCCCTCACCGGTCCCGAAAAGCTGTTTAAATGCCCCACCCCCAGAAAAATTACCAGATTACTGTTTTACTTTTCAGTAAGATAAGATAAGATAAGATAAGATAAGATAAGAAGATAAGATAAGATAAGATAAGATAAGATAGATAAGATAAGATAAGATAAGATAAGATAAAGATAAGATAAGATAAGATAAGATAAGATAAGATAAGATAAGATAAGTATAAGATAAGATAAGATAAGCTGTACATGTTAACATGGTTTATCAGACAACACATATTTATATATTACAGATATAAATCGTCTCTTAAACACCTTCAAATACGGAACACAGCTTGTATAGGCCTTTGGTTTTCAACCAATCCGCCCGAGTACATAATCTTTTCCTTTGAATTCATCGAAGTTTGTCTCCGCCGTCTCCGCCACGATTTATCGACCCACGTGGAATCAGCGCGACTCGTAACATGAAATCGAGGCTAGCGATCAAATTCCCCACCCCCTAAGAGCGGTGATCAAATGCCCTCCCTCCTGGGCAAGAAGAGGCGTCAAATGCCCGGGGTATGCCCAGGGGGTGGGGGTTCAAGCTTCGATTTGACTGGTACATAACTCTCTATCACATTCTCGCGATTAGTGCTGCTCGAGCTAACTAGGTTAGTAAGTAGTTTATTATATGGCACTCGGGCCATGCTTGTTTTGAATTTGCTGGCTTTCGAAAACAAAAAATACACAGCCAATGACGGTTCAAACGGTCCGTATGGCAAAATCTTGACCAAGAAAGAACCAATCAGAACGCTCGAATTTACCTTGCCATATAATAAGTGTTTTTATTTTTCAATAGCGCGCGACCGGCGAGATGTTAGTTTTTATTGGTCCCTGACCTTTCATGAAGCTCTTACGAGGTAAAGGGGGGGAGGTTGGGGGGGGGGGGGGAGAGGTTGAAGAGGGGTATATGAAAATCCGTCGATAAGCCAATAATGTTGGTCAAATCCGGAACTGCATGATTGTTTGAAAAATTTCTGTGGCATCTTTTCACTGCAGAGATATATAAGATGTTTGTTTTTAGTCCCCAGTTTTCTTCCTGGGTGTGTGTATGGGGTATTCATTCATTTAAGTCTTAAAGGTATGTATGTACAGGATCAAAAAGCGAGCTTAAGGGTTTCTGAGTTGTTTTGTCTGAAATAGGTTAGTTTGTGCGAGCTGGTTACAATAAGGTCTCTTAGACTATCATTGTCGTTTATCTCTTGAGAAGAAGTGAAGTGAAATTACCGCAGCAATTACACTGGAAATTAAAAGCTCTTCTCGAATGTTTACCTAAATAGAAGCACAGACCATTGACAGGCAAAAACCTGGTGCATTACTGCACGCTTGATTTGTATGATATCTTATCTCCACTTACTTACCCTCGTGCGAGTTACAGGTTGTGCTATCTAACTTTTTGCGACAGTCTTTACAAGCGAAGCATCTTTTGTGCCACTTGCCTCCGGCGCCAATTATTTCCTCAGCCTGGTAGACTCTATCCGAGCACCGTGGGCATCTGCCAGGTCCTTCGGCGAGTGTCGACTTTGGAGGCATACTGCACAGGAGATGAATAGAACGTTACATTGGCTTTGCGGGATCAGGGATGCGGGATGGGGCATGAGCGTAAAACTGACGGCGATAATGCAAGATGAAAATATTTCGATTGAAGCGGGATTTGATCATTTCGGACGGGATGCGGAGAACTGCGACTCTGACTTGGCGGGATCGAGAAACAATCCTGGCTGGGGCAGGATGCGGATTGGCCACAAAAATGGTGGAGGGATGCAACCCTCAAAGATATGTATGTATGTATGTAAGATATGTATACTAATTGGCCACTCCCCATCGGGCTTTTCGGGACCAATGCCAAACAAACAGTGACAAATTAATATTCAAATAAACATAACTAGGTTAAGAATCCCAACTGGCGGGAGGCAAATCAGTTGGCAATTTACAAACGTGGCCGAGAAGTTGAACTCGGGGCTTCCGAGAACAACATCAGCTAGCGGTCAGAACGGGATTTGAACCCGCGACCTACGGATTTCAAATCGACGCTCTAACCACTCGACCACGCTGCCTCCCCTAGTCCAGTCCCTGAACTCTCGCTCCTTTCTTACCGCCCCATATAGGGGCTGAACCCGCGCGAGCGAAAGAAGAGTCCAGGATAACTTGCATGCACATGCTCAGAACGCCGCCATTTTTTTCCCCCAAAACGGGGGAAAAAACCATATTTGGAAGTACACTCAGATTTGGCTTGTGGCGCGATTTTCTGAATGATAATGTACAAGCAACAATTTCTGCATTCAGATTGATTAAAAACATGTCAATTAATCCCAAATCAGTGGAATTGCACCAGTGCCACGCTAAACCATATTCGATTTGTTTTTTTTTTTTTATCACAATCTCAAAGATAACGAAAGAAATCTTTGCCCAGATTTGTTGACAATTGAAAACACCGACTCGGACTTGAAGGTGCACGTGCTGCATTATGCAAATGAGCTACTTGTACGCGTCAGACTTTCCTTTCAAAAACTTTTGCAAAATCGCTCAACATACAGAAACAATACGAAAAAAATGTTTGAGAAAAGAGTATTAAGAGTACAGACGACGATAAACCATATTTCGATTTTTACGTTTTAATGTTTTTCACGACAATACCAACGTCAAAGAAAATGTTTTCTTTCAGAGGGCGAGCTGAAAAAAGCATTGCGCGACACATTGACACGAGCCGGCGTGGTTTGAACCTAGTAATTTTTGATTGGTTCGTTCTGAGCATGCGCATGCAAGTTATCCTGGACTCTTCTTTTGTCCGCCTGGGTTCAGCCCTATATGGGGCGGGAAGAAAGGAGACTTCAGGGACTGGACTATGCCGCCCCTCGACCACGCTGCCTCCCCTCGACCACGCTGCCTCCCCTCGACCACGCTGCCTCCCTCGACCACGCTGCCTCCCCTCCCAAAGAAGCGTGTCACTGATTTTACCCAAATTCTGACATGAGAAAATGCCGGGGTCACCAAATCGAGTTGAAATATAAAAATAATCACTCAAAAACAGTGAAGGAACATTTCAGTAACACAACAAATTACAAATGGATGGACAAAAATTGAAAAAGATTAAAACGAATTACAATATGGATGTTTGAAAAACCGCTTGACTGAACAGTTTTCTCGCGTTATGGTAATAACCTAGAAATTTGCCGCTGTTCGGGAAAGGAGCCCGCGACACGGGAGAGCGACAGAAAACGCAAGATTAGATAAGATCAATCAAAGTAATTTCATGTCAAGTATTTGACATAATAATAAAACAGAATAAATAGAATAAATTTAGCAGTGAAACAGAGTTGTTAAACAACTTTTTTTACAAGCTAGATGAGCAACGTCAAGCATGAGATGAACTCTGACATTTTATGATCACTACAGAGAAACTGTCAGTTTTGTCTTCCTAGAATCTCCATCTTTTCCGAAACGGGACATTATATAACTGGAGTTACTTAACTGTGAAGCAATATTAAAGGCATGAAGAAGTCAAAGTAAATTGAATAAACCTGTTTTGTATTTAGCCATTGCCACGTGACCATAATCAACTAATAAAGGCGCACGTTCATTTCAAATGATCTCAATACAGAGTAAATATAGTTCCACAGAAAGAGTCAAATATTGAACTATCGTGTTTTGGTATATAATGGCTTAAATTACTCGAAAATCGCATAGGTCGTGCGAGAGGATTATGTGTTAATGAGAGTCTTTTGAACGTCCACTACTTTCTTTGATTCAGAATTTCCTTCTAACTACCTTGGGGCTTACGGTTTTTTACGTTTTTAATATCTTCGCCGCATGAGACTGCAAGCTTGTATAGTTCTACAACTTGGCAAGCAAGTTTTGAGTTGCACGAAACACTTCGCGTCGTATGGTTATCGTAATCCCATTGTCACAAAGCCGTTTCTCGATTTGTCGACTATCCTATAAACTTTCAAAGAAGAGCTAGGGGGCTTGTACTTGCTGCCTTTCGTACCTGCATGTTGTGATTGCGTGACTAGATGTCTGTTTTGCCATCTGACGAATCTTATTTTTGGTCATAGGTTGCGGACCACGCCTCACATAAACACGAAAGAAATGTCAACATATAGATATATGAATTTCTGGTGGCTAGAAAACATCTGAAACGAAACTTCTACAAGAGAGAAACAATCTCCTTTCACACGTGTCTTTTAAAACGATATCTCACTTGAAATAAAACTGGAATGAAAATAAGAAGACCGAACTCAAGCAAAAGGCTGTTCGAGCAGAAACGTGACGTAGAAAATGATTTTTCACTTCCTGTGGATATCGAGGCACGGAGACATGTTTTTTTCAAACAGTTTGATTCATTGCACACTTAAGCTCAATTGTTCTCCTTGATCAGAGAGGAAAGTAATTGAGGCCTAACAACAATTCGTAAACTGTTACAATTAACATACTGTAAAGTCACATACTAATGATTCGTATGTTACTGAAAACGATTATTTTGCTGGCAAATTTGCTCGAGTTATCTATCCAATGAATTTGTAATTCATGTTTTCCTCGTAAAAGACTGCTAAGTTTGGCGGGTTTAATAGATCGAACTAGCAGATGTTTAGTCTTTCCGAGGGAACAGCTCACATACCAAGAGCTAATTAGTTGCCCTAAAACAAGGCTGTTGTTTGTATTTCATTGGATGCGAGATTATTTTCAACAGTTTGCTTGTGTTTAGCTTAGATGTAAAGGCTTACTTGCGTTTGTTGTAGTTATCCGAGGGAAATCTTCAAAGTAGCCCCAAAAATCGCAACAGGATCGGAATTTCTTGTACGAAATCACTTTGACAGGACGCCTGCAACAATGGACTACGAAACGCAAGCCTCAAGCGAAGTTTTTATTGCTTTCAACACACCCAAATACCCTTGGTTCCGCTGGATTATGGGCCATTTCCATCACTACAGGGATTGTCTCGCCAAGTATACAGCAGTTTCGTGAAAGGTTGTCTTGCAAACGATGAAAAGCTTACGCGACAATGTCCACAGTTATTAAGGGCAATGGTGGATTTTAGGGTTGCTTGATTGAACCCAGGGTGTTTTCAGCGTGGTGAAAGGAAACACGTATTCGATCGTTTTTTCTCGTTCCTTGTTGCTGAATCACCTTGAACCTCAATCAGGCAAAACCAAACTCTTACTACCCATAATGCCAATCGGCATTGTCGTGCACGCTTCTACACTTATGTGAGACAACCTTTGTCGAAACAGCTGTAAATTAAACATTCGATACAATGGCCGGTTCATGAAATGCCACACACGTCATGGTTTGTTCTAGAAGAAACGTCTTCTTCCTTAAAAGGTAAGAAAATTCTTGGTATGAAGCATTTTAAGTTGAAAGCGAATCGTCATTTCCCCCTCCAAATTTTATCCTTTCGACTAATTAATTGTCAATAACTTGTTCAAAAAAGAAATCTAGTTGCCTTAGTAACAAGCGAGTTTCGAATTTCTTATTGCAAATTTTAGTTTTTTTTTAGACCAAACGTACGTACGTTCGATATATATTTTTTTGCTGAAAGTAAGTCTAAAGTTCAATTTGTGTCGTGGGAACGTTACAGATTACAGAGCGTGAAAGAATATCAGATTTCCCCAGGGTTACTAAAGTCACATGAGACTGTATTTGGTAAACAAAACAAAAATTCAGTCCAGAATCCGAAAATAGCTCGTTCTACTATGACAGGAAAACTCTCTCGACCTGGCCATAGAGAGGTCATGCTTATGGAGTCGAGTGATTTGTTTTTTCTTGAATATTGATTTCATTAAAAAAATTGACACTTTGTCACCGATTCTGTTGTTTTCCAGTCTTTGTTTTCAGTTGCATTGTTTCATTGTGTCGCATTCACGTGTATAGAGAGGGAAGAGAATGAATTCGTGACGCAGATAAACACGGTTCGGTATTTTATGAAATGCAAGTCCGGTGAAACTTCCCGCCATGCATGTTCCTGCAAAAATATAATCATACCAAAAATGGGAAAACCGTTGTTCCCGCGGAAAGGTTGAGCCCTGAAATAATTTGTGTTATCCAAGATTTGTGTTCACGGTACGCCTAGACTACGAGTAGTCCCTCTTTCACTTAGTCCGTCGTGCGTGACGCGAAAGAAAACCGCGAAAAATGGCCATTTTTTTTCGCGGGGTTCTTTCGCGTCACGCACGACGGACTAAGTGAAAGAGGGACTACTCGTAGTTTAGTTCACACCATCCGAGGCAACTTTCTCACAAATGCTTCTAACTAATTTACAATCTAATTGCAGATATTGCAAAGCGACTTTCAAGTTGTATCTTCCCCATTTACTGACTTTCCGCTGAGGGTTCGTTGTGCGGGCCAAAATGCACGCGGCTTTCTTGAGCGCTCGGGATTACGTCCAAAATGCGGGATTTAAAATTGGTCTCAAAAGCCAATAAAACTACTGTAGTGCGTCGGGAACTTTGAAAAATACCACATTACAGTTTCATGTAAAACAGTAGAGATTAGGACACGCCAAAGACGAGTGCATGTTCCTTTGGTAATGGCGATTTCCCTAAGATGCAGTCCGCTGCTTTTTCGGCGATCATAATCGTGGCCGCATTCAGATTACCGCTGATTATACTAGGAATGACAGACGCATCCACCACCCGAAGATTGTCGACTCCGATGACTCGCGTATTCTTGTCGACAACAGTCGTCGGGTCATCGTCGGCTCCCATCTTGCACGTGCCACAGGGATGATAGTCTGTCTTTGCATATTCTTGTACAAAAGCATCTATTTCGTCCTCTGTCTTACAAGCTGAACCTAGAGGAGAAGTGATCAGTGAAATATGTTACAACGGTGAAAACACAGCGCTTCCAGAGAAAATAAGTCATTGAGTAAAACCAAATACATCAGAAGTAAAAGATGAAATGATCACATCGCAGAAAAGACCCCATTTCCCAAGCGGTTTAGAGCCCATGATCTCTCGCGAAAAATTATTGTCTCGCTGTCTCGCCTTAGCTCTTTAGCTTGGGAGCTGAAAATGTATTGAAGAAATGGTTGGAGAAACAAAAAGAACATTATTGAAAAGCAGAATATGATAAACCCTAGAACATTTTTGCAAAACAACCCATTACAAGTCTTTCATCACAAACCTGGTCTCAATTCCTTTCCTCTGTAAGGTTCAAAGGCCTTTTGGCTGAGCACGTGACGCGCTATTCGTACGCAGGTCCTCATGAGCCGACGATCGCTGTCACGTGTCAGATAGTTTGGTTGAATGACAGGATGAGTGAGTGGATCACGTGACCTCAGCTTGACAAAGCCTCGGCTGCTCGGTCGAAGAATTTCAACACAGAGCTGAAACGTAATAAACAAAAAAGTCAGTAACGGAAACAGCTACTTGAAACGGAAAAAGCTGGCAAAGAAAATTCCACTGTCCAGCAGCAAGGGACAAGAAGTTTTGTCCGTGCTCGCAGACTAAAACGGTGCTTCCAATACCTCCTTAGGAGCGTCTCAGCTCAGATTGCAAAGGGTAGGCGCGAGGTTCAATTTACTTTTTTGTTTAGCCTTCGTTCGCGATCCCAAGGTAACCCTCTTGCTAGGGTAACCCTGGAGGGTTTCCCAATCAGAAACAGGGTCTTGTGCACAATTTACCTGGTATCCATGTTGGATCATTTCGGATTTGCCTGCCTCTCTCATGACAACAGGAACAAATTGTAACTCTATATCCGGGTGCGATACACTGGGGTCACTTTTCAAGAAACCACCGCTCTCAAAATGGTTTGTAGCGCACGTTCCATTCTTGAACATGAACCACTGTGTTCCCGCCATGATCTTGTTGTGAAGTTTAAACGCGCTGTTAAGTGTTACTGGCTGGAGGCATTCCTGTTGTAAAAAGTAAAGATGCTTAGAAAGACATCTATGTCTATGTCGCTTTTGGGCCACTGGCTTCAACTATTGTAGGGGCATTGCAACTCTCCCTTGAGTGGATTGTTAGCTCATCAGAGGCTAGTGCTTTTCAGATATCGTTAGCTAACAGATTGCTGTCAACTGTTCATACCTCTGCGTGAAGAGATGGATTGTGAGAGTTAAGTGTCTTCCCCAAGAACGCAACACTTTGGTCTCTGCTTGCGCCTAAACCCGCGTCGCTCAAATGCGCTCAACAGTGGATCATTATGACTCCGCATGACAATGCAGAGTAATGGGACTTAATGCGCGCAGAGAGAAGAAAAGGGAGCTTAAGCAAACCACGACGAAGACAACAACGAAAACGTCACCGAACAAAGGCATTAGTGAGAAAAACAATAGCTAAGCACGTGCGTTATAAATCTTTGTACGTTTCTTTACCGTCCTCTGGAAAACAAGAAGGTAAAATGACCAAGTACTGCGTTGTGTGAGGAATGTGGACGATGAAGGCTAATTTTTTGTATTGCCATTTGAAATTGAACGTTGTCATTTTATGTTTAGCCTAAGCACGCTTTTAGAGCCAGTAGCTTAGTGAACAGATATAGACAACTGCGAATTTCGTTGGTAAAAAGCAATTCATTTTTGATTAAGCGTCGTCCTTATGTTCCCTAATAGGGACCTTACGCAGTTTCGACGACGACGGCGAGGACGACGCCTGGTAAAAAAATGTGTTTCTATTTTTACATTTATTTGGAGCTACCCAGCGTGTCTGTCGCTATCAAAACTTGCCCCTGCTGAGTATGCTACGAATGCGTTCAATTTTAAATGGAAATACGAAAAAATTAGCTGTTGTGGTTCACGTTCCCCAGACAACGCAGAATTTGGTAATTTCACGATGTTGTTTTGCAGAGGACGGAAAAGAAATGTACGACGATTTATAACGCACGTGCAGTACCACTGTTCTGCTCATTAAAGACCGGTTCTCACTAGCGCATAAGCATAAGCATAACATAAGCATAAAGCCTGGTTCTCACTTGTGAGATAAGCACAAGCATAAGCACAAGGGAGTTCAAGGATGTTCACATTAGCGACATACGCGTGCGCAGTGTGAGTCATGTCCGAGACATTCTCGTATGTTATTAAAAATTATGTAATAAAACATGTCAGTACTACAAATGGTGTTAACACAGTGAGAAAGGACATTTTAAAGCGTTAAATCAAGATATGAACACAACCAACCGTGATATTCGTTCGTTTGGTAAACAAACTCAGTTCTGTTCGTGCTTTTGCTCATCTGATCTCAAACGTAGCTCTCGTGCGATCTCGCTCCACGCTAACTCTTTTTACGTGCGTTTTTGAAGTCAACCAACGATTTATCGTACAGAATTCGATAGCTCCGGACAAGCTCTGCTAACCTCTCATCCGCCATTTTTGTTGACGACGGATTGGACGTGTATTCTGCTTATGCTTGTGCTTATTTCAGGCCAGTTCCCACTAGTGAAATAAGCGTCATAAGCGTATAAGCATAGCGAAAGCACAAGAAAAAGGAAAAATTTTCTTTTTCTTGTGCTTATGCTTGTGCTTATTTCACCTCAGTGCACACTAGCATTTTCTTGTGCTTATGCTTGTGCTTATCTCACAAGTGTGAACCAGGCTCAATAACCCTTTTAGTTTGGTGACGTTCTCGTTGCCGTTGCCGTCGTGTTTTGCGTAATGTCCCTAATGACGTATCTCATGAAGTCGTGCCCAGACCGATCAGTAAACTAAAAATTAATCCACTCGCGAGGGGCATGGAGCAACTAGCGTGAAAGATCTGAAACAAACGTACTTACAAATTGAACATACACTTGCACATGATCTTGCAGATTTTGCCCTACACCTGGTAAATCAGCCACCACAGGTATTCCCAACGCTTTCAAGTTGTCTTCATCTCCAATACCCGACAGCATCAGAAGTTGAGGAGAATTGAACACTCCACCACAAATAATCACTTCTCTTGAAGCGCGCACGCGCCTCGTGGAGTTCCCCGCGCGGTATTCTACCCCGATAGCTTTGTCCTTGTCAAACAGCACTCTGTTTACCAGCGTCCTGGTTTCCATATCTAAGTTGCTCCGTTCCAGAGCGGGCTTTAGGTAAGCGGTTGCAGTACTCCATCGTTTTCCATCATGTACGGTACGATCCAGCCGCCCAACTCCTTCCTGTTGGTAACCGTTAAAATCGTCTGTGAATAGATAGCCAGCCTCGGTACCAGCGGCGAGAAAGACCTGGTGCAGGGTATTGGAGGATGTGCCACGTGACACGCGCAATGGACCGCTCCCTCCTCGGTATTCGCTAGCACCTAGACAACGGATGTTACACTGAGCCCGGCAGACAGCTGAGGCCATTGGCTAACTCTTGCATACTGTGATTATGTCATGATTTTCTCAGAGTAAGAGAATAGAGCGGTTTTCAATTGAGTGCCGAACTGAACCAAAACCAAAGTAATTACTCTAGCCAATCATAAACAACACAGACAATACAGTGAACAAATCAAAACTCGAAGTAATTCCAGGTAGCTGACGCAAAGCGCGGGAAAATGCATGCGAACGCGTCACGATTGGTTTTGGTTGTACTTCTGATTGGATGAAAAAGTGGCGCGAATTTTTTAAGCCAATCATGTTGCGCAGAGAGTGCAAAACCAATTACTTTTCGACACTCAAATGAAAACCACTTTAGCAAGAAATGTTTCAAAGAGGGAACGGAATTCACTGATGATTTCGTCATTAGAGACATGAAGCTGGTGTGGTGGAAGGTATATCACTAAGGGTTTCTTTCAGATAAGACTTACATAAATCATGCGATTCAAAATCAAAGACCAGAACTCGAGACCTGGGTATGATCAAACCTGGGGTCTGATTTGTATCTCTCTGAGAATTAAAGTCGCAGTGATTCTCGTGAACAAACATACCAAGTTCATAGGTTTCTGATTTCTTGAAGTAAGGCAGACAGTCAGCGTAAGACCATCCGGTGGCTCCTCCTCTGTCCCATCTGTTAAAATCAAACGCATGTCCTCGAGCATAAATCATTGCATTTATGGACGAGGATCCGCCCAATACTCGACCTCTTGGATGGTAGATGGTCCTGCAAATTGAAGCGCATAAAAACGATTTGAGTTTTAGTCCTGCAAAAGGCATTTGCCAACGAACTCAAGACGTTTGGTCTTGTGAATCACGTATTAATTGGTCTTGCTTCCCTGCTCCTAGTGACAAATTGCAATCCCATTCTTATTTTGTTTGTTTGTGATTCCCAGTACCAGTGACCCAAATCTGATGCTCCAGTAAAAAAATAGGAAATTAAATCCCAAATCCTCCAGGTCCCCTCAAGAGGGTCAGTAACCCTACACACATGACATCAGTTTGTATTTTATGGCACTGAAAGTATTTAAGCCCAAACTGAATATACTGTTATTACTAAACACAATGATGCAAGAGACCACGAACGAAAATGCTGCCGGTTTACGAAGGATATGTAAAAGATCTGATCAACCAAAAATAGAAAGACTAGGAACGTAACAATGATATAAGGCTGATACTATGTACAAAGCTTAACCGGACAACCACATTGCAGAGTCCAAACTGAAAGCCAAGAATTTCAATTGTGAACAGCTGTTTCGACCTTGTTAGGTCTCGTCAGCACGGTGTCGCAAGTAATGAAGTAATCGGTTGATCGACCGATCATCCACTAAATGCAGATGGTGATGACCTCAGATGAAACTGAAATCTCAACATTTCGCAGATAGGCCAATGTCACATGCAAAACGCGTGACAAGGACAATAGGCAAAATCCAGAATATTATGTCGTTATTTCATGTCGAAGTAATCATCCTTATATCATTCTTACTGTTATTACCTATTTTGTAAATTTTGCTGAGGCTCTGATATGTAGCACCAGTTATGTCTGTCGCTGTCTAGGTTATATGGCATCGCCGCTGGCATCTGGATTCTCCATGAATTGTCTTTTGGTCCAGCTTCGAGGAGAAGCACCTTTAAATCTGGATTTCCTGAAAGTCGATTGGCTAGTACACAACCGGCTGATCCTCCTCCGACAATAATGTAATCATGGGTGGAAGAAAACGATGAAGTTGATTTGAAACCTTTTGGTTGCACTTGGCTTGCTAGGTAAACAAATGAACGTTAAATCATCGTGCTTTAGTCAAGTGCATAACAATTTTAGTACAGTTTTTCCAGAGAAAACAAACGCAAACAAACAAAGCAAAACTGAGTGAGACTGGTATTACACTGACCCCTTGATTTCCATTGAAGAGTTTTTCTTGATATTTGCGCTCCGCAAATGAGCCTCAAAGAACACCTACACATACCCATTTCTGCAGAAATATTAAATTACAAACGTTAAATTAATACAAATCTGAAAACGGCTCTGCTTAGTTTATTGATCAACATTATCGGCCTGTTAGGCAACAGGAGGCGCGGGGGAGGGATGGGGGGGGGGGGGGGGGGGAAGGAAGGGGGGCAGTGGTAACTGGGCCAAAATATATTTTTGGGTACGAAGATGTATTTTTTTCATCATAATTTTTCAACAGTGTGTGGGTGCAAAATTAGTCCATCTAACACACCCTGAAAATCTGGCAATTTCTCCAAACTGGACACAACGCAATCGTTGACCCTGGAGTTCAGAATCATCAGAGCAAGCTCTGCCTCTGATATTGGTAATTTTGTCGAGATCTCCTCAGTGACTAAGATCTTGGCATGATCTTGCAGACGGACCATTATTGTATTTTGATGAAGCCTGCAAACAGGCTTCTGGCGAGCCCGAACAAACTGGCCTATCCCGCTTCGTAAGCCTGTCCCGCCCCGATCACTTCGCTCATTCTTCTGTTTCGCGCTCGACGAATTTATTTTCATCCTCGCCAGGAGCCTGTTCTGGCTATTTGATGGGGTCGGGCAATTTCCAAACACGAATCCTGCCCAGCAATAGCTGGGAAAAATCGAGTAAATGTAATCTACTAAGCAGGTTCTGCGTTTGCACAAGCTATCCTTCACTAATAAAAATGCATAACCTAAGGGTGAAAAAAAAGATTTCATGCCCCAGCGGAGGAAATCTGAGCATGCGAGCAGTTGGAAAAATTTTCCGAGCACGAGCAAGCGAGCACTCATCTCATTTTTTGCGAGTAATTCGAGTAATGGCCAAATTTTCTGAGCACTTTTAAATTGAATGGGACCATTTATTACCCCTACATTGGTGGGCTACGACAATGATAAAGTTTCTGAATGGAAAATAGCTAGTCTGTGATGGGATAGTGGTTTATGGTGCGTAGTCTAGAATAAGATCGCAAAATCAAGGGTATCAGTGTCCCAATATGGCGCGTTTTCAAGGTCAAAATTAAAAACTAACGTTTCCACCTTTCCTTACCTCCTAAATAAAATGTCACTCATTATCTGTCTTTGAAATTAGACTGTGCACATCTCTTTTGACTTGCGAAACAATACATTCCGTGTTACCTTAACACTATAATCATAACATCCCGTAATTTTGACCTCTAAACAAAATTCTCCGCGTTTCCTGGATACAATACTTTCTAAAGGTGAAAGATTACTAAAAGACTCGGATCTTGATGTGCGTACCTTCTTCAAGCCTATTGAGACGTTTCATTAAACACATTTCGCTTCATCCCACCTGGCTCCGGGAGTGAAAAAAGGTTTCATCAAAGGAAAGGCTCTAAGACTTCTCAGAACAAACACTTCTAAGATAAATTTGAAAAGAAAATCAGAGTCTTCAAATCACACCTTCTTGAGAGGGGTTACCCGGAGAAGCTAAATCAAGCGACTCTCTTAAAAGGGAAATTTGAAGAGAAGCAATTAGCCCTCCAACCAAGACAAAAACAAAACAAATGAATCTTGGCTTTTGTCACAACATATCAACCATCAGAGCAAATGAGGTACACTGAGAGCAGTCTCTTTCTTTTCCTAGCCCGCTAGAGCTTACTGGAGCATACGATCGAGAGGCGAGCCGCGGGAAGCGCGGGCGCGCTGAGGGACTCTCCATTCCCTCCTCGTTTCTTTCCCTAGTTTGCATAACATATTTTGAGTTCCGCCCGCGGAGGATTTCAAGAACAAAACCCGACTACTCGTAGTCTACAAAAGAAGTTTTTCATGTGTTTTTTGTTTGTTTCTATTTTTATGTTTAATTAATTCTTTTGTTTGATCTTTCTGTGGTTTTTGTTTGTTACGTTATTTTTTTGCATTATCTTTGGCCCTGTTATTGCTATGGGTTAGAGAACACACATTTGTACTTTTCTACTGGTTTATTCTCAGTATCTCCTAATCTTTCCATCATTTTGCTGAATTGGGCTATACTGTGACCTGATGAAGTGTTCTTACCAGGTCGAATAATGTATAGCGAAGGCTGCTCAAGAATTGCTCTTTGGGAAAACCCCGATGGGTCCTGGCACTAGGTTAGCATTGTAGGATCCAGACGTGCGCGGAAAAAGACGCCTGGTAGAAGCGAGAAGTTAGAACATCTCGCAAATCAGAATGTCGGCTCACAGGTAACCCAAGCTCTCTGGGCACCGTGAACATGACGTTGCGTAACAGCGTTATTATATCATAGTCATTATAGGAGTTTGTATGGGAATATATAACGATCGCAGGAGTTAGAATAGTTCAAAGTAAGGGAAAAATAAAAAAAAATATAAAAACGCAAGTTACACACAGACAAGGTAAGTCGATTTTATTATTTTCCCCTTATTTTGAACTATTCTGTACGATCGTTGTACTCCCTCCCATACAATTTCTTATGATAACGCTATTCAGAGGAAAAAATATCGGATTCCCATTTTTGGATATTTTAGGGAAGAATACCCATAAAAAATCCCAAATTTGACAATGTGAGACAAGTCCCAATCAGGGAATTTGTTGGGAATTCCCTGGTTGGGACTTGTCTCACTTTGCCAAATTTGGGATTTTTATTGGGTATTCTTTAAATACCCTAAAATATCCAAAAATGGGAATCCGTTATTTTTTCCTGTGATTAATATGCAAAGTCATGTTGTCGGTGCCCAGAGAGCGTGGGCTACCTGCTTAGCAGCGAGGTTTTATTATGGCCTGCCAGGGGTCAGTATGGGGATCTTTAGTTGGGATGTTTAAACTAAGTAATACGAGATTTGGTAACTAATTACACTGAAAATCAAAACATGCCGGACTTCAATTAAATTCTAGAGAAGTCAGGAAACGCGGAGAATTTTGTTCAAAGGTCACCTGCAAAGTATGCCGGATGTTATGATTTTAGTATTCAGGAAACGCGGAATGTAATTATTGTTGTGATTATATTTCGAACTTTCATTTCGAAAATGAATTTTTCTTGAAACTATGATCAGATGATTTATAAGTTTTATTTGGCTGTAGGGTAATCAGTTGCATTGTGATATAATGCGACCATTATACTCTCGCCCTACAGCACCAACATTAACAACCTTTTCGTGTTTATACAGTCTTTTAATTTCTTGTGTCACGCATCCGCTTTGTTTGAACCGAAGTTTAGTGCGCAAACGTTTTACGATCATCCGAAATTAACGGCTACCCAAAGGTGATGCCCCCTCAGTTGCCTGCTAAATCCGAAGGGCCGTTACTTTCGGAAGAATTCTACAGTAATTACTCCGTTGATATCCCCCACCGGGTGTCTCGTGAGTAGCTATTGTGGCTGAATGCGGTTGTTTTTCGAAGTATCTGTGAAGACGATTTAGATAAAGTTTTGAACGGCTAGTATATTTATACTAAAACAATTCGATGATTCGATCTCGATTTTTGTTGACTTGGTATGCGCCATCGCCGTATGCGGCACACGATAAGGATCATCACGCTATATATCGTGTGCAATAAAGCAGTTCACCCTCCACTGAACATTACGGATAACAGAAATACATCCATTAGTGTACTATTCCCATCTAAGAACTACAGTAGAATCCCGATTTTTCGACACTCCAAGGGGAACGAAATCGGGGGTCAAATGTGTTCGACTTTTGGTTCGAGTGACCGGGAAGTTCCAAAATAATTAGGGTGTTAGAAATCAGGATTCTACTGCAAATCATTTCTAAGATTAATGAATTCTTGGGTACGCCAGCCAAGTCACCAAAACTCTCATGTAAAAGACAATAACGCGATATTGTAATCTACTTACCAGTAGCATAAGCTCACCAAGTTAAGAGAAGGACTGTAATATTGTAAGGACTGTAATGCAATGGGACGTGAGCTACACAGTGGGACTTTCAAAACAAAGGAAAGAAGGACTGGACTGGTACGAGTTTCAAGTTCCACTGTGTGACTTGCGTCAATAGCATAATTTATTCCGCACCATGTGGCCGGATCGTGCAATCACTGCTCTGACACTACACGCTTGTGACTGTCACGGCATATTTTGATGACACGAAAAGCGTGACCGCTCTTTACGACACCCTGAAGTCTTGATTTTATTTGAATAAATCATTGGAGTTAAATGGTATTTTAAATAAATTTCAAGTTATGGAGAGAGGGATTCGTCTTTGATACTCAAGAAACGCAGGGAGAAATGAAATGTGATCTAAGAGTTCTTTCCAGTAGTTCCAAGTCTTTCCGCGCAACACAAAGTGTGACGATACCAGGTAGGGAGATCCTTAATTTCAGTGTTATGATCAAATCTAAAAATACCACATAACTGCTTTGCTCGTGGGGGATTCGTTCCATGTGACGAGTTAGTAAACCAGTTATTGATAGCTATACTTACGTAACTGGATGTTGGCGTGAAAAATAGGCAAATCGACCTTAAAAGAGGGCGTGTCCAACCTTGCATAAGGCTTGTGCTTCTGAAATTTGAATTGACCAATCATGTCCTGACGTTATAATAGCTGGAAAGGCATTGAACTCGTGCAACATTTTTCACTTGAGGCAGCATGTGAAATTCACGAAGAGTGACTTATCGGATTTTAAAAAGAGGTACGTAAGTGTCAAGCCTTTCTCCAAGCTTTTGATTTGTCACCAAAAATGGGCTGCCCTCGTGCAGAAACTCGCTAGCTAATAGATGTGGTATTTTAAGCCCTAATGGGCTATCTCTGTTGCTTTTCTGGAGTCTTGTACACTGGCACAATTGATTTAGGAAGTGGTGGAGTTCCTAGGATGATATCAGCTGCCTTCTCCGCCATCATAATAGTTGGTCCATTGAGATTTCCGCTCACAATGCTTGGCATAATTGACGCGTCTACAATCCTAAGGTTTTCCACTCCAAATACTTCCGTTTTGTTGTTAACTACCGCCATAGGGTCATCTTCGGCGCCCATCTTGCACGTGCACGCTGGGTGATGAACAGTGTCAACAGTCTGTCGTACCCAGGCATCGATTTGTTGATCTGTTTGAACATGGTCACCTCAAAAGACAGAATGCATTAAGTGAGGAAAAAAGAATAAACGCGCCTTAAATTGGTCTTCTACGACCATCAAGAACAAACAAAGATTGAAAACAGGAAAACGATTTTTTTAAAAAAAAATACGATACACACATTACATTCTTCAGAACATTGTTATATACTTTTGTGGCTCACCAGAAACACATACAAAACACCGTTTCACTTTTATAGAGCAACAGAAGTTTGACTTGCATGGAAGTGAAGACATAGAGGAATAACACACTTTTTATATGAGTGATTTCGCGCGAGAAGTTGTTTTGACAGAAAGCAAAGGCAAAAGGATATGGAAATGTTCTATTGCAAAATGAAACGCCTCTAAAGGAAATATGATACCTGGCTGCAATTCTCTTCCGCGAAAAGGATCCAAAGCCACCTGGTTAAATATTTCCCTAGTGAGGCAAACTGCGTCCCTTAATTCCACTCTATCTGGTCCTATCTTGTTCAGTGGAAAGGTAGTTCGGGTTGATAATAGGATGGTCATATGGATTCAAAGACTTCAACTTCACATATCCATGACTTGTGGGACGCAAGGTGCCAGCATAAACCTAAATGAGGAATACATTATCGTTAAATACGTTACACGACATGGCTTTTCAAAATGAAAAATAAGAGCAAGCTTATGAATAACTTTAACTGGACTCCTCGAAGACAGCTTGACAGCAGCCAACATCGCCGGCATGGAACAGACACATGGATGGATTATACAAGAAGTTTTAAGTTGTGTGTAATCCACAATCGGGTACATGCCAGGCAGAGTATTCGCACCATCACGGAATGTTTAAAATTAACTATGCTAAAAAAAAATCGACGCAACTTCTATGAGGGTTTTTCAATACTGTCGACCAGATTCCGATGGAAAAGTCCATGATCTATTCGTTATGCTTGTCATGTTAGTTATACCGCTCCAGGTTTTCTTTTCGACTTGACTCCATTGGACTCCTGGGGCCAGTTCCTGAAAGGAGGAATAACTCTATTCCAGGGATAAATGTGCCTTATTTCAGGGATAACTTTATCTCCGGAATAAATTCTGTTCCTGAAAGAAGGAATAGCGCTATTCAGGGAATAAATCTGGGATAAATTTAT
>JAHPZR010024013.1:0-2500 GCA_019787425.1 Platygyra sinensis
ATTTATGCTAAACCAACCGATAGTCATCTTTATTTACCATTTTCGAGTTCGCACCCATCACATTGTAAGCGTGCAATTCCTTATGGGGTGGCTCTTCGAATTAAACGCAATTGTTCTACAGACCAATTTTTGAACAAGAGATGTGAAGAATATAAAGGATATCTGTGCTCACAAAATTACAGCAAGGAATTAGTGGACAGACAATTTGAAAAAGCATTAAACAATGAGAGGTCCGAACTCTTAACAAAAAGAGTCAAGCCAAAGAAAAAGGTTTTTCCTCTAGTACTTGACTACAACCCAATTCTTCCAGACATCCAGCAGGTGATTAAAAAACATTCCCACTTACTTAGATTGTCTCCTGAGCTTTTAGAGATTTTTCCATCAAAGTCGATTTTTCCAGCTTACCGCAGAACAAAAAACCTAAAAGAAATCTTAGCTCCATCTAAATTTCGGAACAATGAAGCCAGAAATGAAACCTTGGAAGATGATCGAGGTTGTTGCAAATGTAACAAAAGATGTGACCTTTGTAAAAATTTTTTGATTCAAGATACTAAGTTTGAGAGTTTTGCTACGGGCCGCATATATAGGATTAATCAGAAATTAAGCTGTACTTCCAAAAATGTCATTTATTTGGCTGCTTGTAACAAATGCAAAAAGCAGTACGTGGGCTCCACTTCAACAGAATTCAAGGTTCGTTTTCGTAACCATAAATCATCAATGCTTAAGAACAGAAGAACATGTGAGTTGGCGGTCCATTATAATTCTTTTGAGCATCAAATTTGTCAAATTAGTTTTATTATTATCGAACAAATTATAAACCACAAAAATGCAATCCATCTTGAACAACTGCTCCTCACCAGAGAAGCATATTGGACCTCACAACTCTTTTCATTATATCCACACGGTCTTAACAAAAGGCGTGAATTCAAATCCAGAAATCGTATCTGCTACAACAGTTGACTGTCTCTATTGTAGTGTAAAATCTTTTCAGCCCAAATTTGTAATCATCGGAATTTTTTTGCTGTCTGTAGGACCTCGTTAGCTCCCATATGGCTTTGAATGTTTCTAGTTCGTAATCTTGTCCTTTTGTTTTGTTAGCCTTCACTTAGTCGTTGTTGTTTTTGTTCAAAAACTCTATTGGGGGATTTTGTTATGTTTGCGTTTGGTTTTTCATTCAGGGGCTTTCGATTGGGAATCTATTACATTGTTTAGGGGCTCTCTCTGAGGACCTTGTTATGACATTGACCCGCACATTCATTCAGAGGCCCTCAATGGGGAGTTTGTTACGTAATAACACGATTTATCTGATTAGTCTGTTTGTTCCTTTTTATCAATTGTTTTTTGTTTTGCCTAGCTTGTAATTAAGACCTTTTCTTTTGTTACGTAACCTTAATTTCCATTTTCTGTGTACTATATAAAAGCCCGCAACTCTGCCACTCACAACCATTGTAAATAGCTTTTTTAATTTTTAACTTTTAAACTATCCTGAAGAAGGCCGAAGGCCGAAACGTCGATTAAACGCTGGAACTGTCAAGAGTTTGTCTCTTCGTCGTTTTTTTATTATACCAATCTATATATATATATATATATATATATATATATATATATATATATATATATATATATATATATAAATATTCAAAAAACTGGAACAAAATGACTTTGCCGATATTTCGTGTTTATTAAAAACACTTCGTGTTGCCCTGACGAAGTGTTTTTAATAAACACGAAATATCGGCAAAGTCATTTTGTTCCAGTTTTTTGAATATTTATGTTTTTCTCTGGGAATTAGATCACGACTATGGATATTTTATGTGAGAAGATATATATATATATATATATATATATATATATATATATATATATATATATATATATATATATATATATATATATGAAAGGACAAGTTTGACTCTTTTGAGAATTATTTGCTCGTTGAGTTTGACCGATAGCTGGGATCTGTAATTTTCAGAATTGACTGATATGAGCTGAAATCTTAACTGGCAGCTGTGAAAATCGCCAATCCACAGGCATACCACTTACACTGAATTTGAGCAACGACAAATATGATCTAAGCTTTAAAATATATCAACTATAGTACGCTTAAAAATCCCAACACGCGGGAGGCAGATCAGTTGGTCTCTTCCTATACAGTTTTGTAGGAGATCTTGCTTACCTTACTCCATTTCTTTTTCTAGTGGACAATGGAGTGTACTTGGAGAGATGGGACAGAATAGATTATAAACGCATCAAGTTTCTTCTGCAGGACCCTCGATATCCAAATCTGCCAAGTTTTTCAACGTGTGTTCCTACCTTTCAGCAGCCTTTAAACTGGGGAGACTTTTTTGGTTCTCGTTTGAGGACGTATTTTGTGCCATTGCAGACAGGAAACCACTATTTTTCTATTTGTAAGCCTCGTATAATCATTGAAGGGTTTATATCAGTTAAACACATGTTCAGGGCCGTAGCCAGAAAAGCATTTTGACTGAGGCAATGTCTA
>JAHPZR010024013.1:7500-10639 GCA_019787425.1 Platygyra sinensis
TAAAGACAGACCAAGAAAGCTTATCGTCTTCTGTGGTCTATTAGTTTCCTTAATATTGTATTTTACCGATCGTATTCATATCGGCCAGTAGGAAACCCTCCATCTACACTAGTAATCATCGTTTTCGTCTCTGGCTTTTCATCTCTGCTAAGAAACAGTTCGCTTCCAGCATTTGATGCTAAAGAGGAATAAAAAGACGTTTTTTGATTAATCCCAAGTGTTTTGTTTAAATTCTTAGAAACAGTACTTTTAAGAAGATAAAACGCTTTCAATTCGGTTGCCAAAATAACAAAATAAAATTAGAAAGAAAACATGCAGTGTAAAACTGATTGGAACAATCCCAGTTAAAAAAAATGGTCTTTCCTTTTTTAATTTCATTACGTTCCAAAAAGACACAATAATTTTCATTCTTATACTCACCCACCCCTGCCCCCTCACTATTTCCTCTTTTCAAAAATTTCTGACAAACTGATTGGAAGAAATGAACATGGGCTGACAACATTAAGTAAGAAGTGGGTGGACGGAAAAGGAAAAGGGAAAGAAAAATTGCAATGGCAAGTATCGTCTTCATGTCTGTTTCACCGATCAGAGATTATGATCTCTTACTTGAGCATTTTATAAACTATTGTCGCCATTAACAACATCAGCGCCGTAGCTAGTAACAGGCCAACCGAGGCACTTGCCTCGGTCCTTTCTTTGGCTTTTGTTGTTTATAGTACCTAATACCTAGGAAGAGAACTCAACCATGGACTGATTGCCTCAGTCATAAGTTATTCATAGACATTGCCTCAGTCAAAATGCTTTTCTGGCTACGGCCCTGAACATGTGTTTAACTGATATAAACCCTTCAATGATTATACGAGGCTTACAAATAGAAAAATAGTGGTTTCCTGTCTGCAATGGCACAAAATACGTCCTCAAACGAGAACCAAAAAAGTCTCCCCAGTTTAAAGGCTGCTGAAAGGTAGGAACACACGTTGAAAAACTTGGCAGATTTGGATATCGAGGGTCCTGCAGAAGAAACTTGATGCGTTTATAATCTATTCTGTCCCATCTCTCCAAGTACACTCCATTGTCCACTAGAAAAAGAAATGGAGTAAGGTAAGCAAGATCTCCTACAAAACTGTATAGGAAGAGACCAACTGATCTGCCTCCCGCGTGTTGGGATTTTTAAGCGTACTATAGTTGATATATTTTAAAGCTTAGATCATATTTGTCGTTGCTCAAATTCAGTGTAAGTGGTATGCCTGTGGATTGGCGATTTTCACAGCTGCCAGTTAAGATTTCAGCTCATATCAGTCAATTCTGAAAATTACAGATCCCAGCTATCGGTCAAACTCAACGAGCAAATAATTCTCAAAAGAGTCAAACTTGTCCTTTCATATATATATATATATATATATATATATATATATATATATATATATATATATATATATATATATATATATATCTTCTCACATAAAATATCCATAGTCGTGATCTAATTCCCAGAGAAAAACATAAATATTCAAAAAACTGGAACAAAATGACTTTGCCGATATTTCGTGTTTATTAAAAACACTTCGTCAGGGCAACACGAAGTGTTTTTAATAAACACGAAATATCGGCAAAGTCATTTTGTTCCAGTTTTTTGAATATTTATATATATATATATATATATATATATATATATATATATATATATATATATATATATATATAGATTGGTATAATAAAAAAACGACGAAGAGACAAACTCTTGACAGTTCCAGCGTTTAATCGACGTTTCGGCCTTCGGCCTTCTTCAGGATAGTTTAAAAGTTAAAAATTAAAAAAGCTATTTACAATGGTTGTGAGTGGCAGAGTTGCGGGCTTTTATATAGTACACAGAAAATGGAAATTAAGGTTACGTAACAAAAGAAAAGGTCTTAATTACAAGCTAGGCAAAACAAAAAACAATTGATAAAAAGGAACAAACAGACTAATCAGATAAATCGTGTTATTACGTAACAAACTCCCCATTGAGGGCCTCTGAATGAATGTGCGGGTCAATGTCATAACAAGGTCCTCAGAGAGAGCCCCTAAACAATGTAATAGATTCCCAATCGAAAGCCCCTGAATGAAAAACCAAACGCAAACATAACAAAATCCCCCAATAGAGTTTTTGAACAAAAACAACAACGACTAAGTGAAGGCTAACAAAACAAAAGGACAAGATTACGAACTAGAAACATTCAAAGCCATATGGGAGCTAACGAGGTCCTACAGACAGCAAAAAAATTCCGATGATTACAAATTTGGGCTGAAAAGATTTTACACTACAATAGAGACAGTCAACTGTTGTAGCAGATACGATTTCTGGATTTGAATTCACGCCTTTTGTTAAGACCGTGTGGATATAATGAAAAGAGTTGTGAGGTCCAATATGCTTCTCTGGTGAGGAGCAGTTGTTCAAGATGGATTGCATTTTTGTGGTTTATAATTTGTTCGATAATAATAAAACTAATTTGACAAATTTGATGCTCAAAAGAATTATAATGGACCGCCAACTCACATGTTCTTCTGTTCTTAAGCATTGATGATTTATGGTTACGAAAACGAACCTTGAATTCTGTTGAAGTGGAGCCCACGTACTGCTTTTTGCATTTGTTACAAGCAGCCAAATAAATGACATTTTTGGAAGTACAGCTTAATTTCTGATTAATCCTATATATGCGGCCCGTAGCAAAACTCTCAAACTTAGTATCTTGAATCAAAAAATTTTTACAAAGGTCACATCTTTTGTTACATTTGCAACAACCTCGATCATCTTCCAAGGTTTCATTTCTGGCTTCATTGTTCCGAAATTTAGATGGAGCTAAGATTTCTTTTAGGTTTTTTGTTCTGCGGTAAGCTGGAAAAATCGACTTTGATGGAAAAATCTCTAAAAGCTCAGGAGACAATCTAAGTAAGTGGGAATGTTTTTTAATCACCTGCTGGATGTCTGGAAGAATTGGGTTGTAGTCAAGTACTAGAGGAAAAACCTTTTTCTTTGGCTTGACTCTTTTTGTTAAGAGTTCGGACCTCTCATTGTTTAATGCTTTTTCAAATTGTCTGTCCACTAATTCCTTGCTGTAATTTTGTGAGCACAGATATCCTTTATATTCTTCACATCTCT
>JAHPZR010024015.1:0-11072 GCA_019787425.1 Platygyra sinensis
GGAGGAAGAGAGAAAAGATGGAAAGGAAAAAGAGAGTGATGGAAGGAGAGAGAGACAGAAGGAGGTACTGTAGGAGGAAGGAAGGGAAGGCTGAATGGTCCGAGTGAGGAAGAAAAGAACAAAGAAAGGAAGGGGAAGAGAAAGAAAAAGAACTGAAGAATGAAGAATGAAGAATTGAGGAATGAGCAAACAGCCAAACAAACAATGGATCAAATGAAACAAACAAAAAAATTTTAAAAAAATTAATTAAATGGCCAAGGGGACAATAAATGCAACATTAGGAAGATAACGGGTTACCTACAAGGATAACATGCATGGGGATAAAATTAATATGCACTAGAAAAATATAATCAACAAATTGTAGAATAGTAAACTCACCCTAAATCGTTCAAATTTATCTCGAAAGTCTTCCTCATCTTCATTGTAAGGAATGGGACTTCCACTTAGGTATAACAATGAATGTACACTGTATCCTTGAAGATGAAGCTTGACTAAAAATATAAGAAGGCATTATTACAACACAACAGTTATTGACTTATAACTATTAATAACCAATTTATTAATCATTAATTAAATAACAAAAATTTAAAGCAACTTATTTACCTCTTTCTTCCTGGGTGATGCCATATAACAACTGATAAAATATGTGATAATTCCTCTCCTTGACAGGTGGACATACCACTCTTGTCTATCACAAGAACAAGGAATAACTGATAACCGCAGTAAGAACAAGGAATAAGTGATAACCACTGGCCTGGACTTACAATCATGTTAGTGCTAATAATGGAAAGTAAAAATACTGGTGTGAATGACAATGGAGTTAATGGGCTGCTAACACTTTAATGAACCAGCTAGCCAGTATCTCCAACCCTAGAGTAACTGGAACAAACATTAACCTTAACCTCAAGGAAGACTAAGCAGTTAGAGCAGTTTTCATTTGAGCACTGAAAATTATACACATTATTTGCTTTTGCTTTGCATTATTTCACTTTTTTAATTGGTTTAAAAAAACTTGCACCAGAAGTACTGGTAAGCCAAAAACAATAATGACTTGCTCACACTGGTTTGCCCAGCTTTATGTATTTACTTTATTAATAGAGTTTTGATCAGTTCACTATTTTGTCCTAGTTCTTTATAACAATTTTTGACTGGCCAGCACACTACTTGCATCTTTGGTATTTGCTTTAATTTACAACACTCATTAAAACTGCTCTAATTGACACCACTGTTATGTAGCTTTGTCCAGAATTGAACAGAACTTACAGGTCATGTACCACCTCTTGTAAGGTCTCATGAAAGGCTCTATACTCTTTAAAGGGAGCAATAGAAAAACGACAGAAACAATGCCCCTAACCCTACAACTTTAATTTACTATTTTTTTAATATTGTTATTTCCACACTACAATACAATACAAAAAGTACAGTCTGTCTCTGCCCACAAATAGCAAAGGTTAATCACAGTGGGCAGAGCTACACGCAGTCCGTGGTTAAACCAGTAATAGGCCATTTTACAGTTGTGTGCTTAGTTACCTGGCCACGAATGCAAGTGAGGCTGGAGGTGATCTTGCTTTGATACAGACATCTCAGCTTTTCTCATGTAAATGCCAACTAGTTAGCATAAGAACAACTTGATTTGCCCAATAAAAGCAGTGAGGTCTGTATCAAAACAAGGTCAACTCTAGCCTCACTGCCATTCAGAGGACAGGTCACTAAGCCAACAACTGTAAAATGGTCTATTATCAAGCTTCAACAATACAACAATACTACTGGTAGATTAAATACAACAAATTATATTAGATTAAATACAACAATATCAAATTAGAGGAATAAAAAAAAAGATGACACAAAAACTAAAACAGGACAATAAGAAGTTTAAGAAAGTCTAACAAAAACTATCATGCATTTTATACATAAATTGTGTAAAATTTGTGAAAACTTTTGAAACTTACAGAATCAAGAAGATAGCACTGGATTTTTGTTCTTGATATCAAACCATCAGACAAATGGAATTCAAGAAGGTTTCCCTAGAGAGAAAGAGAAAAAAATATGCACAACAATTTGATTAAATGTTTTTTGCAACTCAAAGGACATTGTGATATCTTTTTTCTTGCACTTTCAGAGAAATAAAGTAACAATGAATTAAGAAATGACTCCAATAAATTCCAAAAAAATATTAAAAGCATACCATTCTGGAGGAGTTAGAGTTTGTTGTCGTCTTGGCATTTCCAAGTGACTGGATAACAGCCACAGAAGCTTGAAAGTGCTGTCAAGAAACGACAAATTCTGACTTGAGTAACTGGCAAAAAAGCAAGATTCAGAATTGTAGGGGAAGGGGTGGGAAGGGAAAGCAGAGGGTCTTAGCTATTCAAGTGGTATAGTGGTGCCCTTCATACCATTGTCACAAGGTTTGTCATTCATATTGTTTTAAAAATATAATAAATTAAAAACACTCTCCTTGGCCAAAAGAAGGTTCTTCAACATGATCACAGTAAATGAACTTTTTCCTGTGAAAAGCTCATAAACTTACCTTACAGACATCAGAATCCTGTCCTCCTCCTGATTGTTCTAGCAGATGTTGTGAAAGGACCTGGGCAGTAAATGTTTTTCCACTTCCTCCATTGCCACTGAAAACAAGGAAATGCCACTCATTTATACTAACAATATAATTTGTCACTTTTTTTAGATAACAAGAATAATTGTGGGAGGAATGGTATCCTAATATGTTTAACTATACTGGCCTGATTTAATTATTGTTATATCTTCTCACTCCTTTATAGTATAAATTTAGTGTCGCTGTTATTGTTGTTAGTGTGCAGTTGTGTTGTTGTTGGTGTTGGTAAATCAAAGGGTCCAAATTAAAGCCCTGTGGTGACAGACATGTTAACTTTTGAGAGTTAAATTAAAATTGAATTGAATTGTTCAAAATGTTCTCAGAGAGACATTCTCACAGCTATCATCACTTCACAGAGGTGTAGAAATGGATGACCTCCATTCTTAGATGCTACCCTACCCTCCACTCCCTAGCCAGAATAGCCTTGTCCTCTCCCCATACCTCCCCAACCAAATAACAGCAATAAGGCATCACCATGCAATTAGTGAAAAAAGAGGAGGGACCAATCACAGCAAAGTGCTTTAGTTTGGAAAAAGCCTAATTAAGGCAAAATGCAATATCTACCTTAACACAATAACCTGTGGAGTAGAGGAATTGGCCAACTTGCTTGTCACCATTTGGATAATTTTCTGTAGTCTCTGATTATCTGACATACTTTGCAAAAGGCCTGTCTTTGATTGAACTTGGTCAAATGAATTCACAGCAATCAACACTGGACCCAAGTTTGTCTGCAAAGAGAGACAATTATAAGAAACATTTTGTGTAAGTCTTAGGGTTAGGGTACTGATTAAATTTGGGTTATGATTAGTCATATTTTCTCAGTAAAATTCTTGCAATGGGTGTTTATTTAAAACTCAACACTGTTAAGTCTGACCCAGTACTAAATTGCACCTGGAGTTTGTATAGTCATTATGATGGGATTAAAACGAGACAATTAACATTTACTGCAGTTAGATGAATTGAACCTACATACATAGTTTTCCCCTGCCACACTTCTCTGTTGTAGTACACTAACAATAGCATCCTCTGTGATTGGTCCACCAATATGAACTAAGTCATCAGGTAGCAGACTTGTTGTATTACCACTTTGTGAATTTGATACCATTCCCTTTGTTTTAACTGAAAAATACAAACATTCCAAAGTACAGTTATTTGAAAAAAGTTGGAGGGCTGTTCTGTGCCTGAGGGCCCCTACTCAACCAGCTGTATTCCGTTAAGTGTTTGCATGCACCAGCGCATGTGGTTACATTGTACAAACATTGTGCTCGACCTTGTGTCTTTGAAGCATAGTATGTTTGAGGTGTAGCGTTGTTCCTGGTAGTTTTACATGCATTTTCCTCATCCCCTCCCACCCTCCCTGTCAATGTCTTAGGGGTTCCTTCCCAGGGGCATGGCTGGGTTGTGGTTTGTACTGGTCACTCGGGGGGTCTTCCACCTTGGGGCGTGATTGTGGTTGCAGCCCCTGGGTCCCTGGATGCACAGCCTCCATTTGAAACTTGGACATTAATTTTTATTTAAAGATCAATTATTGACTTCTATTGGTTCATGGATTATGATCAAGAGTGTTATATAGAAGGAATCTCCATCACAACATTTTGCTATGCCTTTTGAGAGCTGTATCTGACCAAAATGATGATGCCCTTTTGCCTTGAAACATTGCTTATAGCCTTTTTAAAAATGGAAAAAAATATGTTCATTTACACAAGCTGAAATACATAAAATGACTTCACACTGTTACTGTGTCAATTCTATATCAACTTCTATAAATATTATTTCCATTGGCCGGACTTTGGAAAGTTTAAGAATGAAACAATTAAGACAGGCTTTGAAATTTTGATATGATAACTATGACGGGCATCAAGAAAAAAGAAAAAAATTAATTCTGATTTTCTGACCCGGTTATCCCCATAAATAATGAACCATACTTTATGGACCCTACACAAAATGGAAATAGCTAAAGATAAATGCATTCAAAGTTATGTGTAATAGCCCAAAAAGATCTGTAAACAGTCTGGCCCCAGTTGTTCAAAGGCTGGATAACGCTATCCACCGGATAAATCGCTATTAAGTGGATAAGTCTTGGCAAAGCAAACCACGCTATCCGCTGGATAGTGATTTATCTGGTGGATAGCGTTATCCACCTTTCGAACAACCAGGGCCTGACAGTTTAGTTACTGTCACTGTCCACTGAGTCTGCTCTGATCTGACTGGCCTGTGCATCTTTAAGGACGTACATTGTAGACCTTCAGATGCATGAAGGGATTGCTACAAGATGCTACATGTAGCACTAAAGTTAAGATGTCCTTAGCATGGCAAAGATCTTTGCATCGATCTTACAAGATCCTTAAAGGGGCTCAGTCACGTTTGAAAAGCTTAGCTAAACTTTTCAAATTCGTTGTTTGCAATCCATGTCAATCTTCTCCATCCTTAACCATCCTTGTTCCTTTAAGGTTTATTATCGTCTCTTTGATCTTTTTCTATCTTTATAAAGTGTTATTTTTAGGTTTCCTTCAATTTAACGGTTATTTTTTCGATGTTCAAAATAACTCAAGATGCCGTGACTGAGCCCCTTTAAGGATCTGATGAGCATTTTACCACAATACTGTAGCAATAAAAGATCCTTTACATGATCTAGTAAGAACCTTGATAAGACTTAGATCATGGCAAAACTTTTGTTACATCATAATATTATTGTGAAGAAAATCTTCTGGAAATCTTCTTTCTTGTGAATCTTTCAAATATTTTTCTCCAGGGACATTATCCTATCTTCCAGAGTGGCCACTGAAACTTATAATTCATTGCAACATTTATTTTTTTTCCAACAGGGTACAGTAATGAATCCTGCAATGTGATTGGTTCTTATTGCAGTCTAGATTTCCTATCTCTCACCACAGTCACAGTAACATGTGCACAATGAACGTGTTGAAAAGATCAATAATTATTATAAAAAAAGGGTTTGAGAGAGAGAGAAGCAATTACCACAGCTATTTCGTGATCTACACTACACAAGGTTTTACCTTCTCTATGGCCTGTAAGTATAACTCCATTCAGCCCAATGCCAGATTGTGCCGTCAGCAGGGATCTCAAGTTTACCAGTTCAGCACTGAGTTTTTAACGGGTCTTTGGCAACAGAACCATCTGCTATATTTTCACCAACACAGAAAAAAAAAGAATCAATAATCAACTTACACTTATTTTGACAGAAAAAAGGTCTACTATAGATACTATGCCAGGCATATACCCTCAAAATGAATTACTATGAAAATATGTCTGGCAAGACCTCCTCAATGTTCTAAACATTGATTTTGTGCTTGCATTGAAAAGCCATTAAACCCATTAAAATAAGTAGAATTCTTTAGATTGGCAGCCAGATCTTAAAGGTTATAAAATAATTTTTAGACACTGAAACTACACTTAATTTTAATTACATTACATTACTTTATCTATTGAAATTTAATTACATCACGACATTTGCATCACAATACAGATGTTTCCCAAACCCCATATAATAAAATTAACTCTATAAATCACAACATCAGGCCAGTAAAAATTATCCTATACAACTAGTAATAGTTATCACTAAAGCTGCCCCCGCTTTCTTTTATTTCTGCTGATTGAAAACAGTAATACTGAACGTTATTGTATGAACTAAAATTTTATATTTTTTTGTAAAACTATGTCACTCATACTGTTCAAGTAACTTAGGCATCTTCTCATAAATATGACACAAACCAATTGTGTCAAAAATATATTTTATAACAATATGGAGGCTGAAAATTTGCTAAATTTTAGAATATTTTAAGAATAAAGCCGAGGCTGAGATTTCGAAAAGGTTTAGATTATAATTTTGTGTTCACACCAACAAGCTAATAAAACAGAGAATCGATGACTGGGATTGTTTTCGCTTACATTCTAGTCCATAACAAAAATATCTGAGTAAAAGTCAGACATTTGTCAATGATAGCGACTGTACAACCAACACAGTGCGAATCGGCTGCTGTCGTTTCTCGGCAGAGATATTTCTCCGCGGTGTTGCAGTTTTATGTATTACAAGTTTTACGTGATTACACTCAATGCCCTTGACATAGTTGAAAAAAATCGAGTACTTTCGTTTCCATCACGCTATTTCTCTGCGAAGTACTTTTTTCAAAGGCCAAAACGGCCAAGTGTTGTTTGACGTGACATATTGGCCCCGCTGACGGTTGGAGCACATGTACAATAATGTAACGCGATCCGGATCCAGATACCAAACACTTGTAATATTCTAAAACGGAAATGTCCATAAGCTATAATGTAAGAATAATACAAGAATATTTTCAGCCAAAATCGCCAGAAAAATACGAATATTTCAGCCTGGGCCGGAAAAATACCATTGTTATGAAAGAAAAGAGGGTACGAGAAAACGTATCTCGCAAGCAGAACAGAAGTGATGATGTAGAACCAGAAGTATCGGCTTTAACAGTCCGGCATAACATATGTAACTTTATGTCAAGCTTTTAACGAAAACGCCCGCCAAAACCATTCACATTTACATTTAGATCCCTGCCAGTCACCCAGTCGTCCCTTGGGCTGAATGGAGTTATACTTACAGGCCATAGAGAAGGTAAAACCTTGTGTAGTGTAGATCACGAAATAGCTGTGGTAATTGCTTCTCTCTCTCTCAAACCCTTTTTTTATAATAATTATTGATCTTTTCAACACGTTCATTGTGCACATGTTACTGTGACTGTGGTGAGAGATAGGAAATCTAGACTGCAATAAGAACCAATCACATTGCAGGATTCATTACTGTACCCTGTTGGAAAAAAAATAAATGTTGCAATGAATTATAAGTTTCAGTGGCCACTCTGGAAGATAGGATAATGTCCCTGGAGAAAAATATTTGAAAGATTCACAAGAAAGAAGATTTCCAGAAGATTTTCTTCACAATAATATTATGATGTAACAAAAGTTTTGCCATGATCTAAGTCTTATCAAGGTTCTTACTAGATCATGTAAAGGATCTTTTATTGCTACAGTATTGTGGTAAAATGCTCATCAGATCCTTAAAGGGGCTCAGTCACGGCATCTTGAGTTATTTTGAACATCGAAAAAATAACCGTTAAATTGAAGGAAACCTAAAAATAACACTTTATAAAGATAGAAAAAGATCAAAGAGACGATAATAAACCTTAAAGGAACAAGGATGGTTAAGGATGGAGAAGATTGACATGGATTGCAAACAACGAATTTGAAAAGTTTAGCTAAGCTTTTCAAACGTGACTGAGCCCCTTTAAGGATCTTGTAAGATCGATGCAAAGATCTTTGCCATGCTAAGGACATCTTAACTTTAGTGCTACATGTAGCATCTTGTAGCAATCCCTTCATGCATCTGAAGGTCTACAATGTACGTCCTTAAAGATGCACAGGCCAGTCAGATCAGAGCAGACTCAGTGGACAGTGACAGTAACTAAACTGTCAGGCCCTGGTTGTTCGAAAGGTGGATAACGCTATCCACCAGATAAATCACTATCCAGCGGATAGCGTGGTTTGCTTTGCCAAGACTTATCCACTTAATAGCGATTTATCCGGTGGATAGCGTTATCCAGCCTTTGAACAACTGGGGCCAGACTGTTTACAGATCTTTTTGGGCTATTACACATAACTTTGAATGCATTTATCTTTAGCTATTTCCATTTTGTGTAGGGTCCATAAAGTATGGTTCATTATTTATGGGGATAACCGGGTCAGAAAATCAGAATTAATTTTTTTCTTTTTTCTTGATGCCCGTCATAGTTATCATATCAAAATTTCAAAGCCTGTCTTAATTGTTTCATTCTTAAACTTTCCAAAGTCCGGCCAATGGAAATAATATTTATAGAAGTTGATATAGAATTGACACAGTAACAGTGTGAAGTCATTTTATGTATTTCAGCTTGTGTAAATGAACATATTTTTTTCCATTTTTAAAAAGGCTATAAGCAATGTTTCAAGGCAAAAGGGCATCATCATTTTGGTCAGATACAGCTCTCAAAAGGCATAGCAAAATGTTGTGATGGAGATTCCTTCTATATAACACTCTTGATCATAATCCATGAACCAATAGAAGTCAATAATTGATCTTTAAATAAAAATTAATGTCCAAGTTTCAAATGGAGGCTGTGCATCCAGGGACCCAGGGGCTGCAACCACAATCACGCCCCAAGGTGGAAGACCCCCCGAGTGACCAGTACAAACCACAACCCAGCCATGCCCCTGGGAAGGAACCCCTAAGACATTGACAGGGAGGGTGGGAGGGGATGAGGAAAATGCATGTAAAACTACCAGGAACAACGCTACACCTCAAACATACTATGCTTCAAAGACACAAGGTCGAGCACAATGTTTGTACAATGTAACCACATGCGCTGGTGCATGCAAACACTTAACGGAATACAGCTGGTTGAGTAGGGGCCCTCAGGCACAGAACAGCCCTCCAACTTTTTTCAAATAACTGTACTTTGGAATGTTTGTATTTTTCAGTTAAAACAAAGGGAATGGTATCAAATTCACAAAGTGGTAATACAACAAGTCTGCTACCTGATGACTTAGTTCATATTGGTGGACCAATCACAGAGGATGCTATTGTTAGTGTACTACAACAGAGAAGTGTGGCAGGGGAAAACTATGTATGTAGGTTCAATTCATCTAACTGCAGTAAATGTTAATTGTCTCGTTTTAATCCCATCATAATGACTATACAAACTCCAGGTGCAATTTAGTACTGGGTCAGACTTAACAGTGTTGAGTTTTAAATAAACACCCATTGCAAGAATTTTACTGAGAAAATATGACTAATCATAACCCAAATTTAATCAGTACCCTAACCCTAAGACTTACACAAAATGTTTCTTATAATTGTCTCTCTTTGCAGACAAACTTGGGTCCAGTGTTGATTGCTGTGAATTCATTTGACCAAGTTCAATCAAAGACAGGCCTTTTGCAAAGTATGTCAGATAATCAGAGACTACAGAAAATTATCCAAATGGTGACAAGCAAGTTGGCCAATTCCTCTACTCCACAGGTTATTGTGTTAAGGTAGATATTGCATTTTGCCTTAATTAGGCTTTTTCCAAACTAAAGCACTTTGCTGTGATTGGTCCCTCCTCTTTTTTCACTAATTGCATGGTGATGCCTTATTGCTGTTATTTGGTTGGGGAGGTATGGGGAGAGGACAAGGCTATTCTGGCTAGGGAGTGGAGGGTAGGGTAGCATCTAAGAATGGAGGTCATCCATTTCTACACCTCTGTGAAGTGATGATAGCTGTGAGAATGTCTCTCTGAGAACATTTTGAACAATTCAATTCAATTTTAATTTAACTCTCAAAAGTTAACATGTCTGTCACCACAGGGCTTTAATTTGGACCCTTTGATTTACCAACACCAAGAACAACACAACTGCACACTAACAACAATAACAGCAACACTAAATTTATACTATAAAGGAGTGAGAAGATATAACAATAATTAAATCAGGCCAGTATAGTTAAACATATTAGGATACCATTCCTCCCACAATTATTCTTGTTATCTAAAAAAAGTGACAAATTATATTGTTAGTATAAATGAGTGGCATTTCCTTGTTTTCAGTGGCAATGGAGGAAGTGGAAAAACATTTACTGCCCAGGTCCTTTCACAACATCTGCTAGAACAATCAGGAGGAGGACAGGATTCTGATGTCTGTAAGGTAAGTTTATGAGCTTTTCACAGGAAAAAGTTCATTTACTGTGATCATGTTGAAGAACCTTCTTTTGGCCAAGGAGAGTGTTTTTAATTTATTATATTTTTAAAACAATATGAATGACAAACCTTGTGACAATGGTATGAAGGGCACCACTATACCACTTGAATAGCTAAGACCCTCTGCTTTCCCTTCCCACCCCTTCCCCTACAATTCTGAATCTTGCTTTTTTGCCAGTTACTCGAGTCAGAATTTGTCGTTTCTTGACAGCACTTTCAAGCTTCTGTGGCTGTTATCCAGTCACTTGGAAATGCCAAGACGACAACAAACTCTAACTCCTCCAGAATGGTATGCTTTTAATATTTTTTTGGAATTTATTGGAGTCATTTCTTAATTCATTGTTACTTTATTTCTCTGAAAGTGCAAGAAAAAAGATATCACAATGTCCTTTGAGTTGCAAAAAACATTTAATCAAATTGTTGTGCATATTTTTTTCTCTTTCTCTCTAGGGAAACCTTCTTGAATTCCATTTGTCTGATGGTTTGATATCAAGAACAAAAATCCAGTGCTATCTTCTTGATTCTGTAAGTTTCAAAAGTTTTCACAAATTTTACACAATTTATGTATAAAATGCATGATAGTTTTTGTTAGACTTTCTTAAACTTCTTATTGTCCTGTTTTAGTTTTTGTGTCATCTTTTTTTTTATTCCTCTAATTTGATATTGTTGTATTTAATCTAATATAATTTGTTGTATTTAATCTA
>JAHPZR010024016.1:0-25000 GCA_019787425.1 Platygyra sinensis
ACTTATAACTCATACAGTTAGAAATCTATTACTTGTAACTAATCCTATCTATAAAAAAATTCTCGATCATGATTGGCTCTCTGCACACCTATTTATCATGTTATCAGCATGTGATCACGTGGGTGTCCAATTACAGGTGTCCAATTTGAACTTTTTGTAATTGGATACTTACATGATTTGCACATCAATTATGCACGGTTTTCTATGCAATGTTTCATGCAGTTTTAAAAACTTGTGAAATGTGCTACAAACATTTTTGCTCAAAGGAAGTTCTCATAAGACAATTTTAATTCCGAAATTTGTTATTAATAGATACGATTTATTTATTTAGTACTTGGACCTTGTGTTGTACAATTCAGAGAGTAATTGTGCTCGTAATTTCAAATCAGCCCCACGCTTCATGCTTGTCCAATTTTGAAATTACTTGTGCAATCACTCCCTGTATTGAACTCCACTCCGTCCAATTACTATTACTTATTGTTGCTAATTATTTATAATGTTTTATGGTTCACCCATCAACCCACCTCTAAAGAAGACAACAGACAGTGGACTTTTTGTCTTCTAATAGGATGTATGGTCAAATAAGACATCTTAAGGTCCAAGATTGAATGATTGATGCATGCCTGAATTGCAAGGCCACAATTATCTGCATCAATGACACAATCAAGCATCACTACCAATGGAGGAATTCTTTTCCATGGAAAATCTGTTGAGAAGTTTCCTTTCAATGAGTCATATTCAATAGGACGTGTGTCCAAAATTTTCATTCCTGACACATCATTTTCTGACACTGGTATATCTCCAGCCAGCTTGCAAAATGCCTTAGTCCCCTGAAGGCCTGTAAAAACAGTGGAACAAAGAAAAACTATTAAAACAATGGACAACTTCCATATCCCCCAGACTAGGAAAACAGACTGAGTTATGTCTAGAAATACAGATTAATGAGATGCATACTCTTTATGACAAGCATCACCATGTCCTCTTTCCTAAAAGGTCACCAAAACACCCATAATTCTGTCAAATATGAATCTATACCTGCCAACTCTCATGCATTATGCTCAAGTCTCACTCCTGCAGATGTTAGAGATTCATAGCTGCGTTACTCATAGGTGTGTGACAAAAAAGGAAATTCATATCGTGACAAGGACCGCACAGTAATCAACAACCATACAGATTAATGTAACTAAGCTTGAGTGACAAGTTGATCACATGAACATAGAATATATTTAAAATAGAGAATGATCTGTAATCAGAGTAGACAAAACGTTGAGTTTTTGTGACCATTGTGACGAATAAAGGATATTGAGACGAGACTAGTGTTGGGTGAACTGGTGATTTTCAACACTATGCAGAATTCATCTAAAATTGTGATCTCACGCATTCAGGCCAATTTCTCACACTAAGTGACAATAGCTAGTGTAATTGCTTAAAATACGTTTGAGAAGTCGTCACAACATCTTCGGAACTCTTTAATAATGCTCAAGATTGGTTGAAAATCCTTTCGAAATCGTTAGCACACCCTGTTTTGAAATCGTCGAAAATCTTTCTGCACGTTCGGTTATCTTTGGAAGTCGTCAGGAAATCTTCGGCAATCTTTGGAAGTCTTTTGAAAACTTCAGCAATCTTCAGAAGGCGTCGGTAAGTCTTAGGGAATTCAGGCTCTATGGAGACGAAAAATCTCACACATTCTACTGAAAACAAGAATTTTTAAAAAAATTAAAACCGCGCTTTTTTAACTCTTTTGCGCTCACAAAAACATTACGTAATACTTAGCAACAACGTTTTGCGAGAAAACATTACCCGGAAACAATTTAAAAGATTGGAAACAATAGAGATTGCGTGATTCAAAGTTGGCTCAGTGCCTAGGTTGCAGGAGATTTTCACATTCTTTGCATAGCATGGCTGCGTGATTTGTAATCAGAGACTGTTTACCGGCCTAGCTCGTAGGAGAAAAGGTCTCACAATTGACCTTTCAAACGAATATATATTTCCATATTTTCAAAGCCAAGGTTTTATTTTTTTTCCCAGAAAACTCCACCACTGCTTCTGGCAAAGTAAACACGATCTTATTTATCACCGTAAGGGCATTCCAGTAAACACGATCTTATTTATCACCAACAGCGGAGTCCATGGCTGACGACAGATGTAATACCTTCTTTAGCGCATTGAATGTTCCCTTCGAAAGTGAACATGCAGGCAAAACGAATGTGCAGCTTAACGCTGGATAATTTCAGCCTTAGTAGCCAGCAACTGGTCGTAAGTTACATTCTTTATCCTTGCAAATGCCTTGACGTGCATCTCCGAGGGATTTTGGCACAGTTTTGACAAAATAAACCCTCCCCAACTAACCGCGAGTTTATTTAATTCGCTAACTAGACAAAACTCTCCTGAGGGGAGGTATGAAGAAAAGAGCTGAGAAATGGCCTGTAATTGGCTGATGATGACATCATCCGCGGGGGTTTGGGATTTGTAACCGACAAAACTAAAAAAAAAAAACCGAAGGCAGAGCAAGAAACCGCCCAGCCTCCGGCTGCACGGTTTAAAAAGTTGGCAGGCATGTGAATCTGAGAGAACCCTAAGGTACTCTGACCAGGGTGCTAAATACCCCTTATCTTGACCACCCACCCCTGTCCACCCAAACAAGAAAAATAGACTTTTCAACCACACCACCCGTCGCTAGGTTATTAATACGTGAAAAAAGAATTCGGATTTACCTCAGTCTAAAAGCCTACGAAGTTTTTCTTTGTTTTGTGGCTGTAGTTAGGGTTAGAGTCTATTATGCTAACTTCTTTGATTTCTTTGTTTTACTTCAATGGTTCTTAGACTTCTTACATAGAGGTTGAGCCAAGAATTCAAGATACTTTGTTTGACTCACCGATATTACATCCTCTTATGTCCACAAGCTTTAAATCGTGCTTTGTTCTCTGTAAACAGTAAGCAAGAAGAACTGCTTTCGGTTCATCAAAACCTGTAACATTCTTCAGAACAAGATGTTTCATCGGCCAGTTTGTGATCAGACTTCTTAAACAGAGCATCCTCGACTGAGAAATTGAGGTTAAGAGAAGTTCTTGTAGGACAGTTCTTGGCAATGTACTCAAGTTGCATCCGTCCACGATGCATCCGTCCTGAATAACTGCAGAGGCAGACAGTTTTTACCAGCGAACTGGCCGACATCTTGGATTTCGCAATTGAACAGAGGACTGGGAACAAGCTCCGGGCTACTCATCGTCATGTTCAGTCAAAGCTTGGTCACGAGTCACGAGACTACGTAGGTCGTGAGTCGTGACAATGTCGTGACGAAGAAAAGAGCAAGGCTCAAATTTGACTTTTTGTTTACTAGATGTCAAAAATTGTTTTCTGCTGAAAAATAGCAAAGTTTACAATCCGAAAATCTGTGGAGTTTACTTTTTCTCTTACCTTTTTGCAGTTTGTCGAACTGTCTTCCCCCTCTGCAAGCTGCCGTCTTAAAATTGCCTGGCTGCTAAGAGCACAGGTTTCGTCAATAGACTTTACACCTTGGGGACAACTTCCCACAAGCTTCTGAAATGGAGAAGGCTGGTAAGCAAAGAGTAACAGGGCATGTGGTGACAGTAAATTAGCAAAAAACTAAGGTAGGAGTCCATCTGGGTTACTGATTTGGCAGCAGATATTCCGCACGAGAATTTAAGCTTATTTCATTTTCGATTACGTACGACATGGCCGAGCCTCAAGCGCTCTTTTATTTCGTCGCGTCAGCACTTCTTTTACTTCCTTCACAAATACACTCACTTCATTCTGGAGGCTACATAGTGCTGATATCAAATAGTGGCTCGACAAAACCAGGAGAAATAACAGAATTTGACGCTGAAGTTCTACTTGACTTGAATTCGAAACCTGAAACGCGAACAAGATATGCTTCGAATGAAAATGTAACCTACGAATTCTTCTGGAGAGTTTCCTCGGCCTCCGGGCCGTGGATAAAGCACAGCAAGACAACACATAGATGGGATAGACTTCCTTGGCGATGGAGTGGTGGTGGGCAGAAAGCAGTTTCTGTTTATGTGCGGATTCATGACCGAAGATATCATAATGGCTACAGCGTCTACCACGCAGTGAACCATACAGATGTTACAGTTGCTGGATCTAACGGTATAAAATTTTACAAAGTTTGGGTTAAAATTGGCCCGATTTGTATTGGAGACGGATCATCCGTCCAGACGGATCATCTGTCGAGAAGGATCATCCGTCTAGTATAAATACGGGAAGGACTATGAGACGAACTGTCCGTGTGTCGTGTGACTCATGCCGTGTTTATACTGGACGAGTCTTCTTCGGCTGGCTTCTTGTATTAAACAAGGTGTAGTTTTGTGGATAGTTCGTCTTCCCGCATTTAACCACAGTATCCGGTCACTTCGTTCCATCTTACGGTCACTTCGTTCCACAAACAAATAGTTGGAAATTACAAAGTAGTTATAATAATAATAATAATAACTTTATTAACGTGTCAAGTAACCGGTATGTTATGTTGTCGTGCAATTCTAATAGCAAATACAACTTGCCTTGATATGCAATTCACACTGACGTTTCTATCTTTAAAACTTTACTCATCCACTGTTATTTTTATCGTCGGTAGATTTGTTGCTGATCGCAGTTGTTTGACTAACTGTCTACCTGGGATGTGCAAAAATTTCCTATCGCCAGCACCGAAATAAACTGTTAGCTTCACTTTGTGTGTGGTAAAATAATGCCCTTATCTATGGCTTACAAGGTATAAATATGGCGTACATAAAGGACCATAAAGCATCAGGTAAATTGCACAACATACAATAACTTAATCCTTAGTCCTGAAGAGAAACTAAAAGGTAGCACTTAGAGAAAATACTGTGGAAGGAAGTGACTATTTTTTGGAATGAATTGACCGTAACATGGAATGAAGTGACTATGGAACAAAGTGACCCCAATTCTTATACACAGCGACGGATCTGTCTTGACAAGTTATCCTCAATGATTCATCTGAGAAGACGGACTGTCTGCTTGCCTGTATTTATACACAGATGGATTATCAGATGAGCTATCGTTCTTTGCCCAAGCTTGTCCTAGACGGATGATTCATCTCCAGTATAAACGGGCCCATTGTTTCCTCAGGCTGTTTTCAGTGACTTAGTTCATGTAATAGCAAAGCACACAAGTGACATCATGACTTGGACAAGACCCAGACAAACAAACTGGAATGGTGGATGATTTTGAAGATTTCTTTTAAGGGCAAAAGCCGGTGTTCCTAAAACATCTCTGAAACAAAAACTTTGCCTTCATTCCCTGTATTTCTCTCAGAATACACTTATGTTGACTGTGTGCCCTGGGGAATTCAGTGATTTGCATTCTATTTTTAGACTTCATGTGCTTTGCTATTCAATTAATTTGCATGCTTTGACTTGACTAAATATTGTGATATCTTTTGGTATTCAATATATGTACTGTAGCTGAAAGGAAATATTTTCATGTTTACAATGTTTGCCCATTAGCGTGAGCAATTCAATTAACCTTTTTGGCGTTACATTTCACATGTAGTGTCACATGACTTCCAATGTAAACAAACCGGGAAAGTTCGGACATTCTAGTCTACACGTGTTTGATTAGTAGTTTTTGACAGAATGAGCGCAGCTAAAAGATGTGCTTTTGGTACTTGTAGAAACATGGGTCGAAATGTTGCCTGTCTACTGTACCTGTCAATTTCAGATAAATTTTAGGAACTGACAGGTCCAATTAAATGTTGATGCCTGTCGCTGATGACAAGCAAGAAAATCCTAGTAATTCAGAATTTATCAATTTGAATAATATGGTCGCTGCTGGATGATGATTAAACTCGGCTGGTTTGTTTTAGACAACTTTACTCGCGGGTCTTGCACTCAGAACAACATCGCTTTTACCGCTCATGACTTTTACAAAACTCAACTCATCTTCACTCACACGCGCGGACGTGGCCCCCTAGCAACAAGCTGACGTTTCATTCATAACATAGCAACGCGACTGGAAATGAAAGTTCAGGAAGCGGAGGCACAAATATTTTCATCCGTTTTCCACCTGAAGTCATGCTCACTTGTGCAGTTCTCGCATGGTAGTTACCAGACTCCATCCAATAAAAGCAAGATGATGCAATCTTTGTACTGAGTGCACATGACCAAGATAGCAAATGTGACTTACTTTATTCTTCTGCGTTTCTTCGCCAATCAAGCGTGAATGAGTTCAGTATATCAGTTTGCAAAATGGATTGTTTTCAAATGCGTAAACAATTTGCTAAAGGAGCAGAAGTTGAAGAAGTACACGTAGAAGAGAATTTTGAAACATCAACGACGAAAGGTAATAATGTACTGGTGTTGAAGTTCAATGAGAAATGGAAAGAGGGGTACCCATGGTTGTAGTGAAAATACATTTTAAAATAATATTGTTCAAGTTGGATTTTGGTGGAGACAGGTGAAAAAATATTCAGTCCTGGGAACATTTCAACCCCTGAAAAATGATTCCCAATACCCTGAATCTTGGAAAATAAACCCAAACGGCTATCCAGTGAAGTTCTTCCATTTTCCTGGTGCAGTTAGACAAAAACGTGAAAAGGCAAAAGTGGATACAAGCATGCAGATATGTCCAGGATTGATTGCTAATGAGATCCAAACTCCTTATGATAAGCATCACAAAGTGTCCTCATTGGTGAAAAGTCACCAGAACACACACAATTCTGTCAAATATGAAGTAATATGAACATGTCAAATAACCCTGCCAAATATGAAGAACTAATTAAACAATACTTGCGTTCAATCTCGGACATACCGGTACGTGCAAGCATGTCACTGCGGTGACTTGCTCGTATGCACAAAAGACAGTTACATTTGTAGTCTACATTTTGTCAATGTAAAATGGGGTTGACAGGCCTACAGGACCCCTATGGTTCATGGCATTTGTACATTCATCGTTTTCTGTCGCTTCGTTGAGTTTGACACCTCCATAATTTGCCATGTGCTAGTGCATTGTGTTGGCTCATTTCTATTGCAAGATATGTTTTCAAGTCTCAAAGTATGTATCTGCTTTTGAGGGGCAAAATATGACATTTACTGTGAACGTGTTGCTTACTTGCATTCATTTCTATATTGTGAGGCCGGGCCCTGCTGTGATTAGAACTGTTTGCAAGTACAGTAGGTAGGTTGTTATCACGGATATCATAGTTGCCCTCCTATTTTTTTCTTCGGAGATGCCGTAGCTTTACTTAAGAAAGCAATGTGCTGGTCTAGAGAAATTCTCATGTTTTTCTTGCACTATCTGATCAAGTTTATGTTTCTGGAGCTTGATGTATAGGTTTATTCCTCCTTTGATCATTCTAGTACCACAGGATTCAAATGTAATTCTTTATGTGCAAGTCTGTTGACTGTGTTGCATGATGCATATGCCATTGTTTGGCTTAGTTCAGGCAAGACCATGGTTTCCATCCTCCATGTGGATCTGATCAGTTGCCGGAATTTCTAATTAAAAAATACTCTGTACGTCTGAAGTGGCTAGCGCAACTCCTAATCAGTGGAGTGGTAAAACAAATAGTTAAAAATGTGGTACAACCCAAATGGTGGCGATGAGTTGAAGTTGTTCACAGTCTTCTTAGAAAATGGATTGGTAATTAGCATGTCATGAATTATTAATTTGTCAGCATCAGTGGTTTGATCTTTTGCGAAGTTTGGATCCACTGGCAAAACCATTTTTTCAAATACGGAGGCAATTTCCACAAGCAAAGTTTTCAAATATCCACTTACTGAGACGCCATGTTCTTGCAAATATTTGCTTTTAGTCTTTTTTTCTGCCATTTTAAGCTAAAACTATTTGACGTTCAAAGACTTAAGGAGAGGGAAAAATTATTAATAGTAGAAGTAACAGGAAGTTTGATGAAGTTGAAAACTTCATACATGTGTAGTCCGTAGTTGACTGTAAGAATGTCTGAACTTCCCCGGTTTGTTTATGTTGCAGTTAATCTTTGGTTTCAGTTAATTTTATAATAAACTAGTCAGTTTTTTAACTAAATATTTTCCAAGTTGTAGTGGTGGACATGATTTCACTCCATCACTCCTTCACTTCCCCTTTGACATTTGTAAAAAAATGTGCTGGTAGGGTGAAAAGGCAAGGAATGCTTGTCGGAAAATTTGAATTTAACTCCTATGGGAGACTTATGTGGGCGTTGCCTGGGCTTCATTATACCCCTAAAAGATACCACTTAAAACCGAATAGGTTCAATTATTAGCTATTTTTCAAGAAAGGATCCCATGGGCACTTGTAGACCTGACTCAATTGTAATTGAGAGATCAGCCTGAAAACAGAAATTAAATAAGAGCGTTTCTTTTAAGTATTATTTATTCGAGTGCACCCTAAACGATACTCTGACAGCTAAAATGGTGATGTTTCATCGTCAACACCCTAAGCGAGATCAGAATGCTTGAGTTGTACCCGAGACGATGAAAATTTCTCAACCTTTGCACCTGAGGAGTTTCCCTTCCCCCCCCCCCCCCCCGGAGTTTTAGCATCTGCCATTGATTAAATTCTCGCACGAATGTTGTTATGGAGAGTACCTGTAATTATAGAAGTCTCTTTTAAGAAAATATCTCATTTCCCGAGAGTGCCTGCTCAAACAGGTTTAACCATACTTATTGCTGAAAAAGAAAAAGACACTGAAAGTCACAAAATTGACAGGCTGTATGCTTTCCAAAATTTTTGTCAGTCTTGCATGTTGTTGACAGATCTGATCGAAATCCGCCAATCACAGCCATTAGTGTGACATTCAGACCTTCTTTACGTCATGCTAGCGGGCTGTGATTGGTGGATTTTGATCCGATCTGTTGATAACATGTATGATTGACGGAAATTTTGGAAACGTTTTTGCGAGTGTTTTGTTTTCGAAAGTCGCGTATCAACAAAAACGGTGGTAATATCGCCTTGGAAAAGGAAGGGGGAAAAGGTTATTACAACACGGGGTATTCGTAGTTGGTCACCCATCCAAGTACTAACCCCGCTGAATAGGGCTTAACTCTGTTGAGTGGATGAAACATGTTGCTGTCCTTGTGGTATAGTGATTCTACACTGACTGCATTTCTCAATTTCTTAGATGAAAAAAGATATCAAAAACAGAAAACAAATCTCTGATACTGCTCGGCTGGGAAAGAAGAGAACAAAAAGTTAGAGGAATGTGAAAATGAGAACTACTACATTGGTGATTGGAAAATCAACACTTTCCTTTAACTGCCTTGGTCTCTCCGATGAAAATAACTCGGTCTCGGACCGATAACTAAGAATTATACAGCTAAATGACTGGTATGTGTTTGAGTCTCCCAATTTACAGGGGACAGCAGCAGGACAGAAAAGGGTGGCAGTCAGGAGATTAAGATAAGCTAGGTGCAGGAAGTGGGAGGTTTCATTCCCCCCCCCCCCCCTTCCCTGTCTCCCTACACCCCAAACTTACACAAATACACTTGGTATAGGAATTGGGGTAAATCAAAATAAATTCTGGCACATGGGAGGGATATTTGATCACCTTAATATTCTTGGATTATCTCTCCTAGTCCCTGTTGCTTTTAAAATGATGTTAAGTGGAGAGAAAATAGCATATCCCCACGGTGGACTTGGGTGCTTTAAACACTTCATACAGTAAGCATACCAGGCATCCAGTGTCAGCTAAGACTCCAGCGCTTGCCTATCATGCAGCTTTGGTCATTCATTTTGTTTGTAAAAGCATTTGAGACTGTTTGTGATTGGCCAGTGGACTAGCATTTGCATTCAGGAAGTATAGCAGTCAATTATGCTCTGGAAACCAGTACAAGTTCTGGCAGTGTATGCCTTTTTTTGCATCATCTTTTTGACTTGTCAAGAAGAATGAAATAAATTGTGTTTTGAACAGGCTTTTCTTTGCATTACTAACTGATTTGCTTTCATTGTCTATCAACAGATGTCATTATTGCATCTTTGGATGCCCACCAGGATTCTCCAGAAAACAAAAGTGGAAGTAGCACAGACCACAAGACTTTTGTGGCAGGAATGGTGCACTTAGAAGTTATCATTCAGAAACCACAGGATTTAGATCTTGATGGGATAACATTCGACTGGCATTTTGGAGATGGTTCACAGCTGAATAATTCACAACTTCAAAATGTGACTCACAATTTTACTACCGTCAAATCTTGTACCATCAATGTTAAAATCCATGGATGCAGCCGAGGCAGATACTTTTTTGGAACTGCCAGTAAAACATTAGAATTTACAGGTACAATATATCTTAATATGACTGTCTCTCTTTATGCTATAATATTGTCAGTTCTTTCATTAAAATGTTCTCATGACCAGTTCTAGCTGTACACCTTGGGGAGATGTCTTTCCCCTCTTAAAGAAACAAACAGGAGAAATCCAGCCAGGATCAGCCAGCTAACTATTTTCCCTGCCAAATTTTTCAATGTCACAGTTGTGAAATTTCTACCCTGGGAATGTCAGCTGCACAGCCCGAAATAAATGCAAGCTCCCCTCTCCAGCCTTGAAACATAACAATCACAGGTAATCATACCAAAATTGTCAACCGATCAGTGGTCAGTCAGGGCTTTTCTGGGAAAGAAAACATCATGACAGCAATAACTAGGCACCGATTGGTCCACGTAAAAATATGGGAAACAATGAGAAAGTAATGTATGTCAAAGTGGGGTGTGTTTGACTTTGGCCAGATTGACTACATATGCGACTAAGGGGGGCCCTAAAAATTCTCCTTTATGTAGTCCCACTATGTTACAGAAAGCACATATAAGCTCCAGCAACATGGACTACTTTATTATTTTTTGTTCCCTGTGTACAATGATTTTACCTTATCATACAGATTGGAAAAGAGAAAATGCATTTTGCTATATAATTTTTAGTTGGAAAGAGCAGGTGCACTTGAGTGTAGTAAAACCAAAACCAAAGTAAATGTCTGATTACTTTAAACATTCAATTGAGAGCCACTTGTAGCCAATCACAGTGTCAGAGATGGGGGGCGTGGTGGCCTCATGGTTGCTGCACTCATCTACAGATCAAGCGGTGTGGGTTTTAGCCCTTGCCGTGGAAATTGTGTTATGTAGTGTTCTTGGGTAACGCACTTTACTCTCTGTGTGCCTCTATCCACCCTTGTGTATAAATGGGTACTGGCCAACATAATGCTGAGGGTAATCCTGTGATGCACTAGCATCCCATCCATGGTGGAGTAGAAATACTCCTCGTCACTTCATGCTACAGAAATGGGGATAAGCTCCGGCCTGGTGGGCCTCTTAACTCGTACGCAGACTTACCGATTACCTTTTGCCTTACAGTCCTCTGAGAATCCTTAATATCATCATCCTCATTATTTTACTTCACCCACTTGTAAATGTTAATATTTTGATGTTTGATGTGAAATTATTGTCTCAAAATGATTGTGTGTTTTCTTCTTTTTAGCCAATGTGCAACCCTATCTGGAAATAAGGAGTTCTGCTGGACCTAAGCTTCCATCGGGTCACACAAATGCAATACCTAAGAACAGTCCAGTTACATTTGAGGTGAAATTTAAGGATCCATATGAGGTGATAACTGGGGTATCTATTGACTGGAAATTTGGTGACGGTGCTTTGGTGAGAAAGAAGAAAAACACAACAATAGTCCATGAATATGATAAAGAAGAATGTTTTTCCTTGTGGGTGACTATCAGGGTCACTACCAAATATTTTGGAAAAACACCTAAGTTGGACCCAATTAGCAAGAAACTGTGTGTAAGAGGTCAGTTTATATTTATTACTTTTCACTATAGTTATGTCTAATAAAACTTTTATTAGTATATGATTCATCAAATCAGACAAGAGTGAAGACTTTGATTTCACATTGACCTGCTAAAGAAATAAAATACCATGCTGGGACCAATCAGATGGTAGATTGAACCACACAGTTTAAAAGCTGCTTTCAATATAATATTAAAATTCAGCTTCAAAGTGAGACCTAGAGGACACAAGCAAAAGAAATGAATAAACATGATAATTCAATTTCCTTTGTTTGGTGTCCTCTAAACCTCACTGCCAAGCTGAATTTTAATATAGCAAGAGTAGTCTGCAGTGCAGGTGGTTTTGGTGGTTTTCATCTTTCGAGTGTTTAGCCACCATTTTGGATTTTTATTAGGGTGCAGGGGGTTTTTTCATGTCACATCTGGGATGGATTATTGTGGAACACAACTTGTCTAGTAATTCTAGCATTCACGTTTTACAAATTCACATTGTAAGCATCAGAATGGAAACCAAGAACATGCCATGATTTACATGTTGGAGGGATTGCAAAAGATCATACCGCGATTTAAGAGAAGTACCGAAGGGGGACGAGCATTTGCTGTGCGAGCCACGAAGGAATGGAACAAATTAAGTGTGGATTTTAAACAGAGTACCAGTGTAAAAAGTTTTAAGCGTTCCCTTTTTAAAATAATCTTAGATAATCAAATTCTTAACAAATTATTCCTGTAATTTGTTAATTTTAACAATATTTTATGATGTATATAGGTTTGTGTTTTCTTTTTCAAATTTTAATTTTTGAGGGAGGGCCATTAGTTTATCAGTTTTATTACTGTTATATGTTACCCTCGTTAAATAAAGTCTTACTTACTTACTTACTTACTTACTTACTTACTTACATACTGCAAGTGGCATCTAAGTAGTGATTAGAGCAGAGTGCAAAGGAAACCTGTTTTCAAACTTGCCCTTCAGTCAAACTATGACTATGATACTAGCTTCTTTATCTAGTCATTCTCACTATTACCACTGCTGCTACATATCCTTGTTGTGCCCCACAGGAAACCTAAATCCATAGACAATCTTACAAGCCTCAAAATATTATTTTCTTAGTAGCATCATTAAATTGAGGCAAATACCCACACAAAAAAATTCAACTAAGCCTGTCAGAAAAGCAAACAATACATCATAATTCATTAGTGCAGAGTGTACTATTGGGATGGTTTGGGGGTTGACTGTGCTAAAGCAATATGGCAATAAGGCAATAAGGCACTAAGGTGCAAAGGCACTAAGGCACGAAGGCACTATGGCCGTAAGGCAATAAGGTGTAAACTTTAATGTTTGTTTATTAATTAATTAATTCTAATTAATTAATTAACCATGTTTTTAGGGGGTGGGGTAGGTACTTTTGATTGCTACGTAAAACGCACTACACTTACAATACTTCTTGAATAACATCACAAAACTATATATGGTTCTAATATTCTCTTGTTATCTTAGTGGTACTATTCTCTTAAGAACAAATTAAAGCAATTTGCTTGATATGCAGGATATAATATCAGTCAAGTTGAAATGCTTCTCGGTTGTATTAATCTATATACTTGTGTATTTTGAACTGGCTTATTGTTAACACCAATGTTGGCAACCTAATAAGAATGTGATATACCGAGACACAACGTGACTATTTGATAATTAAATTAGTAATTGTTTATCGATGATATGAAAATTTGCCTTTTGAATGAAGCAAAATCATTCCACTTACATTGTTTTCATAAGTTAATAACATTATTTCAAATTTCTCCAGCAGGAAAAAAGCTAGCATAAAATTATATTCCTTTGTATGTTTTTGAGAAAACAAGGGTATCATGTTACAAATTAAACTTTGAGAGGAAAACAAAAGTATCAAATTACAAATGTGGACATTGAAAAAACAGAATTATCACGTTTGCTAGTTCAATGTTTTAATGAATTTAAAATGAACAAAATTCAACGTAAAACACCTCAGTAAACTGTAAAACCGTCTTGACAAACAGTAATTGTAAGTTATTTTTGGGCCTCATGAACTAACAAGTTACATTCAGGCAGCAGATGACTCAAAATGTACTGACAGTCCTGCATAACAATCTGCACTATCTGAGATTGTTTCACTAGTTTATATTTATTTTTGCAGAGCGTGTACATCTTGGGGTGAAGCACAAACATTTCCCTGAAGATAAAAGGGTTATATTCAACATCTCTTGTAATGGAAGGTAAGTAGTGTTTAGATTTTCCATGTTTTTTTCTTTGTTCATATGAACCTGGGGAAGTTTCCTGTTACTTGGTCGTGTTGTTTTGTGTGACTTTTTGATTAGGACTCAAGGAAGTTGTCCATAAAAGCTCCCAATACACAAGCTAGGATTTCTTCAACATATATATATATATACATATACCGTTTGTACCAGTACCTTTTGTGATAGGGTCCTTCACGCACTCTCCACACAGGTGTATAAACAGGTACTGGTGAACTTAATGCTGAGGGAAACCCTGTGATGGACTAGCATCCCATCTAGAGGGAAGTAGAAATACTCTTTGTCATTAATTTTCATGCTACAGAAACCAGTGCCAGTAAGTTAAGCCAAAACTCTGAGCAAAAGAGATCATGTTTACTAACCGAAGACAAGATACAAATACAAAGCAAACGAAGCGGGCCAAAGCGGTAATAAAGGTAGCAAGCTAATTATGCGCGAACCATGTGACAATGAGACTAACTAAACAACAGCATGCGACAAAGCAGAACAACAGCGTGCACAATTTTGATGTTTGTCAGCTTCTTCGACGGGCGGGTGCCCTGCTTAAGATGAGAGTGGACACGCCTCAAGTCGGGGCACTTTAGCTGCGACTGGAGCCGGCGGAACAGCTTATGAAAGGCAGGGACGTCTTCCCTGATGACACGTCATGAACAGATATGGGACGCACAGCTAGATCTTCAGACTCGGATACAAATGACAGACTTGGCAGTGAGGGTCGTCGCAAGCTGGTGCGTTACGACCAGCAAAATCAGAAGGCAAATTCGCAGAACCAGCCAGATGAAGCAGCGTGACTTGGTAGCGGCTAACAGATGATAAGAATGAAGTCACTCGAGGGCTGGAAGAGAACTGGCCACGGCAGAGCTTGTCGAAGGCCTGGACACATGGCTTGCTATCAGTCAGAACATAAGACTTAGACTTTGATTGAATTATATAAGGAGCGAAATGCTTGACAGCTGCTGCAATGGATAATGCCTCTATTTCACATGGTAACCAGGAGTCTTGATGTTTTTTAAACTTGGCACTGAAATATCCAGCGAGGTGGAGCTTCTGGTCACGAAGTACATAAAGGGTTGCGCCAAGGCCATTATTCTTGACAGAACCATCGGTTGCGATCCAGAGCTGATCATCAGGCTTGGGGAGAGTGATGGATCTGTTGGACATGAGTGCTTCTTGACAAGAGCGGAAACACACCAGGAGCTCATCAGACCAGGAGATGGTATCCTGATATTGACAACCAGCCGTAAGTGACTCGAGAGGAGCGAGGAGTTTAGCAGCTCCACTAAGGACCCGGCCAAGCATCTTGTACCACCCAACAAAGGCACAGAGACCGCGGACGTTCTTGGGAGGCTCACAAGAAGCCAGAGCAGCTACACGATGGGGAGAAGCAGGAATCGAGCCTTGGGACCATATCCAATCGAAAATGGTGGTCGAGGCTGGGCAGATTATGGTTTTCGCAGGTGAGAGGCGAAGGTCGCAGCGATCAAGAGCTGTGAGGACCTTTTGCCAGTTTGTAAGGAGCTCTTGGTGAGAGTTACCTCCGCAATGCAAGTCGTCAGCGATCTTAGCGACACATCCCTCCTGAAGGAGATCGCCCAGGAAGCGGCACATTAGCTCCTCGAGGGCTGTCTCAGAACCGGGGATTCCCATGGCACAGCGCGTGTAGACACGAACACCTTTGAAGGGAGTAACCACGCCACAATACTTTTTTTTTTTTGCAAGGGGGATTTGGTAGAACGCCTGGGACAAATCAGAGACTATGATGTACTTCCAGCAAGCAATCTTGAGAAGAGTGTAGTCCACGTCTGGCATTAGTGAGGACTGAGGTTTACTATAGCGGCCCACATCAGTAAAGGCTGTGACCAAGTGGAAGCTGCCATTCCTCTTCTTCACTAGGAAGGAGGGATTCAAATATTCCACCACAACCGTTAAATCCTCTGGTCGACGAAATACACCTTGAGACTCAAGTTCATCAAATTTGGTTTGGAGCAGGTCGAGTTGGTCACAAGAGTACTGAGGGACACGCCCTTTGTGCTGAGGAGGCTCGACAGGACCCATATTCACAACTCCTTCAATGGGACCGGTGGCTCCATTGTAACCAGGGATGCGGGAATCGAAGACCAATTGGAACTCCCTCAGTAGCAAAACGAACGCGGCTTTCTCAGAGGAGGATAACAAACCATCAGGGTCCACGTGTACGGACTCAATAGGAGTAGAGGGAGGAGCAGTAAACTTTGGAAACAGCTAGGCAGCTTGAGTTGAGGAGGGCTCTGTGGGAGATTCCAGAACAGTTAGACGTGCTTGGCATGAATGGTCGTTCTTACGGACAAGTAAGGGCTCCTCGGTATTGTTGAGAAGTCTCAGTTTACCGCCAATGGATTGCACAATATCAGGTGGAGGCCAGGTGTGAGTAGGTTTGAGGTGACTAGAAGAGACCGAATCCATATGGGGTTCAATGGCAAGTGTAGCATCTTTAAGCAGCTCTGAGGGGGCGTCGATTTCAAGGAACTCACCCGGCCAGACGGTGGTGTTAGTGTTCAGGGCACGAAGGAGGTGGCAAGCTCTGACAGCGTAGTGGGTCTGAGGACTTTGAGAACAGCCATAAGACGCCACGACACACCCAGCGATGATAATCTCACATTTAGCAGGACAGATTGCGATGTCGTTGGAGGTCATGAAGGGCGTTCCGGCCAGTATGTCAACATCAAGATCCTCGACAACGAGACATTCCAGAGTAAGCGGTCTGCCATGACGAATCAGAGGAAGGCGAGTCTCACCAACAACAGCTAACAGGGTTAGACCGTCGGCCTGCAAAGCGGTCTGGGAGCTTTTAGTCACCTTAGCACCAATGTGCCGAGCTAGGGAGGCTCTCATCATATTAGTTTCTGCGCCATTGTCGATTGTTAGGCGTAAAGGGTGATGACTGTAAAAAGCATGAAGGAATGGAGACTGGGAGACGTTTACGCGGCGAGTGACAGGAGGTTCCATAGTAGGTAGAACTCCGGAGGAAGAATGCTGCATATTTGAGAATTCTTGAAAATCTGAAGGACCAGGCTGACCAAGGCTGTGCTGGTAATCATAACTGCTCTCAACTAATTCAATGCCAGCCACTTGGCGAACCTTGGACATGAAGGGACGGTCAGGCTTGGGCAGAAACCTGCAATTGCTGAGGAAATGTGACCGAAAATCTGGACGACCAGCCTGCTGGCAAAGAGGACAGGACTTGACAGCTCGAGGCTTGGGTAGTAGCCTGCGTCGAGTGGAAACAAATGAGTGGAAACAAATGAGCGTAAGACCTTGGATTCATCACTGGTGTGGAGTTTGTCAAGTAATGACTCGAGAGCTTGAGAGATCTCAGGTTTCACAGAGGCCAACGTCCTACTACATAACTCTGTTCCATATCGCTGTTTCACAAGCCACGGAAGGCTGGGATGGAGTAGGCATAACAGGGTAAGAACAACAAAATTTTCGAGGGATGGAGATAGTTCTTCATCAGTGTCTGGAATCTCTCCATGATGAGTGATTCCGCTGGATGTAGTGAGCAGGTTGTCCTGAATAAAGGCCATTAAGCTTTGAAATAAATCCTCAGGACGTTGTTCCGGCTTTAGTGAAATATTCGTGGGGTCCAAGAAACAGGAACCGGTTAACTGCAAGCCATAATGCTGCCGGATCGTTTGCCAAACGCCGCTAAAAGATGTAGAATTCTTGACGATTCAGCTCTGGGAAATGATAGGAGCATAATTGGCAATTTGGCCGAGCATCATTTCCAAATGCGTTACCTTTTGAGCAGCAGTCCTTCTTCTCGCCGCTGGAACAGATTCAGGATCGTTGGAGAAACCACGTAAAGGCGTAGCGTTTGTTTTTTTACCCCACAACGATCAATCAGTAAGAAAGTATGCAAAGTTCGGATCGAGGGACAGGATGTACTTTAAATTGTTTTCCTAGGCATCGATCGAAGTGATAGTTTCATTCGAAGAAAGCGACCACTGTTTCGGCGCTCTGTGTGAAGTCATCACGTCTAAGGTTCACGAAATCCAGTTTGGTTGTTCAGAGAAGTGGCTAAAAACAAAGAACACTTTAACGTCCTTGTCTCTGTGGGTTCTTGGAAGAGTCGGCACTGCCACCACGCCAGTAAGTTAAGCCAAAACTCTGAGCAAAAGAGATCACGTTTACTAACCGAAGACAAGATGCAAATACAAAGCAAACGAAGCGGGCCAAAGCAGTAATAAAGGTAGCAAGCTAATTATGTGCGAACCGTGTGACAATGAGACTAACTAAACAACAGCATGCATACAAAGCGGACCGACAGCGTGCACAATGTGTCACGCTACGTGACTAAACAACAATACGAAATATGGCGCAGAATAAGCTCTGGCCTGAGGGGCCACTAGGCTCATACTTAGACTTAAGCTTTTGTACCTTTACCCATGTAAGTTTATTTTGTGATATCTTTCCTTCCTGTCACTAATTTTCACTCAAACCAGGACCTTCCACTCGGAAAAGTGTTCAGGATACCAGAACCCTTGTGAGCACCACTATTGATTTTGCCATAAAAATCATTTTCTTTTTTCAACCAGCCTTCCTGTGTCCTTTCATTGGTGTGTTTCAAGGCAGTGCAACCTGCCACCTGGAGACATTTGCAGTCCTACCGTAGAGCACAAAAACTCTTGTAGCTTGATAGTAAATCATGTATTTCATGATTCTGGCAAATATTGTGTCAATGTTGGAGTAATGAATGACGTCAGTGGCACAAACACATCTCTCATGGTACATATCCCAGGTAAGTTGTACATTTACACCAGGTGCCATACACGTTTTCCTCTCTCCTGAAAAACTAACACTTTTGGTCCCAAATGTAGTTTCGTGTGAATTTTACAAGTGGTATTAATATTTTCATGAAATGCTCTGGTCTATTTAACAACAAACTATGAAACTCACACTAGTGTGAAGTTGTCAATTAAACACCATTCTCGCACATTGGTAACTGAATTATGTTAAGCAAACTTATTTTAATAACAGTAACATTATGGGACACTAGCAAAATACAAGGTTTGTGAGACCAAATAAAAAAATATTACATCGTTATAAGAACTCTGTTACATGAGAAAGCTGAACAGGTGTTTCATTTCGAGATTGTGCTTAGGTTATATTAAATTAAATTTTTTGCTCTTTTGTAGGTGATCTAGGACCTAGCAGTAAGCACAGCACTGGCGGAATTTCTGCTGAAATGCTTGTTTCCGTCTTCATTGTCGTCTTCCTGCTAATAACTGTTATGGTGATAGTTGTGCGGAAATGGATTTATAAAAGAAGAGAAAAGACAGAAAGGGCTGACTTTGATTTCAGAGATGAAGATACTGCAAGTTTGTCCTCTGTTGATATGTTTGGCAGGTGTAGAGTGTGGGGCTCTTGCACAAGGCAAGAATGTGTTCCACTTCGAATTCAAGCTGGAGGTTACAGACTGTATACACAATAACTTCTTCACTGGTTTTAAAGTGCCTTAAGTTTTCTGTCAATAGTTTGCATTGAAAGGTCTTTTTAAAAAGTTATTTTTAATATTATTGTTATTGAGTTTTGCAGTCACTCAAGGATAACTGCTAAGTTTTGAATTTAGAACATCTATACAGTTTTGTTGGTTGTTGCCATAGGCTGGTTGTAGAAACCTGTTGCCTGAACATATCAATCATTGAAAATGATCAAAGACTTTGTAAGAATGCATGAAAATACAATACAGAACATAAAATAGTCTATTTATTTAATATATTTTGTGCTATATATTTTACAGAGTTTACATCGACATTACAGTCAGAGAATTAACAGTTTTATAACATTTGTAAAAAAAAAAGTTAAATAAAGATTGTAAGTAATTAAAACAAACAAGTTGTGTAAGATGTTGTTTGAGGTTGCTCTGATTAGTGTTACTTCTCACCTTTCTCATTGTTATTCATGATTGGTCCTTTTCATAGCATGCAAAAAGGATGAACTATGTGCTTCTCTCAGGAGACCAGTCGTTGAAACTCAGGTCACATATCTTGGAACTTAGAAAGAAATTCCTGTCTTTTGAAGTAGCTATATGTGTTTGTTGTTGGTTCTTATCCAATGAGGTTTCTGAGTTCTCTGGGTTCTCTGTTCACCCACCCCCCCAAAAAAGAACAACTAAATTCCAATTCCATCTGGAAACAGTGGAGGAAATATTTTTTCTCCCCATAGTACTTTAAGTCATACTAAAATTATTTCAGTATACTCTTGCTATCAGTCTTGCACTTGATGTAGGTGAAACTGAAAGATGGAGATGCCCTCTCTTCTGTACTTGAGGAAGTAAGGGGAATCTCTAATATTTGGCAGAGAATTCACAATACTTGTAAGTGAAGCCTGGTTCCCATGTACCCCTGACATACTTAGGACAGCCACTGGCATGGCCTGCGACACTGTTTTGGCAAAAGTGAATATTTATCGCCAAATCATAATCTGTCCCAGGCATTGACTGTCAGCTTGCATGCAAAGTTGAGCCGAGTTCAACTTTGCAGGCAAGCCAGCGGTTGTCAGCAATGAAAGCATTTTGCATGAAAAGCATCTGCGGACGCAACATACTGCAGTAAGATGATTTTGATCCATACTTGCAGGTTGAAAATTGCACCGAATAAGAATTTGATTTGCGTTTACCACAAATCTGAGTATGTTGGTGATCCATCGCAGATGCACCAGGAACCCACTGGAACAGATTGCCGAACATTGTCAGTTCCAACTGGTGACTACTGGTATGTTGCAGGTTAGGCTGGCGGGATATTAGAACCAGGCTTTATAGAGTGGATTAACTCAATTCAAATACAAGGTAGAAAAAGTGGTATCCTAAACCAGAGATCAACTGAACAACTGAACAATCTAACATTTAAAGGAGATAGTTTTTTAACCCTTTAGTGCCTAAGGGGTCTCCCTTTGACGAGTAAAATCGTCTGGCGTTAGACAGAGTAAAATCTACATGTCACTATTGGGCATTAAAGGGTTAAATAATAAATTATTATTGAAAATACCATTATTTGACATTTAACAATAATTATTATTGTTTAATGTTAAAGATAAAAGTACAGTGGTATTTACAGTATCAAATACAAAGTAATAAGCAATTAGGCACAGAAAACTTTAATAAGTTAAAATCATCTGGAAAGGAAAAAGGCCTGCAAATTTTTTTTTTTCCCAGAAATCATTTTATTTTGCTTGAATGTGGCTTCTACATTACTTTTGGTACATTATTTACAAATTTCTGCATACAAAAACAAAACAAACCAAAGTTGAGTAAGGAGCACAGTGTAGCTCATGTTGCAACAAAGACATTCATGAAGCATTAATGCCCAAATGTGGAATGAAAAAACAAGCTCTCTCTACCCACCAAATACTCTGAACTGACTGTTGAAATAAAAGATCTGAGCAGGCAGTCAACCCAATTCTAACGAAGATACCAAGAAATTCAAATATCATGATGACCTCATATTCATCATTAACAACTAAGTCAGAGTCTCCTCGTTTAGTAGAGGAAGACAAAGTCATAGTAGTCACTATTTCAGTATTGCCATTAAAGTAATGCAACATCATTTGGTATGTTAGTAACTGTTCCATCAACAAAGGATAAATCTTCATGCAAATAATGGTCTTTTCAAGAGCATTTCCACACACAAACTGCGACAGTCCCTCCGAAGTACATGTAGAGAAGATTCTTCACTTCATGTGTGAGTTCAAAACCATATCCTTCACCCACCACTGCATGCCAGGAAGAGCCAAATTTCTTGTCCAAGCTTTCTTTTATCATCTTTGCAGCAGCCTGTTAACCAATATGATATCAACTTTGAATGAAGTCTTAAAAGTTACACTTATTTTGACATACACATTCAATGATCTTTTCAGGTATCAGGGCTCAACTTTCAGCTGGCCTTTAAGTTCACAGATTTAGTCGCAAGCAAATCTATTTCAGTGAAAAGTTATTCCCCAGTGGAAAAAATGTGGTCGCAATGTCAAGCTCTGGTTATTGATATCTCTGTCAACTTTTACATCGTCAAATATTCCAGAATGACTATAAATTGCCATACCCTTCTCATCCCAGTGATTTTAAAAATACAAGATCATTTTAACTGCGGTTTCACCTCGCTTCTGATTGGTGGCGAGACAATAAACATTCCAGAAATTTTCTCTCATGTTCACTGTAACATTTATTGGTTAGAGATATGCTGCTATTCTGGTGTCACTGGTTAAAGTACAGGTTCATTAAAATTGATTTGTTTACAGTAGGAAAATTTTGCTTTAATTTCAGTCGTGCACTTAACCTGCGATCAGGCGTCTTTTCTTTTTCGCGGCGGGAAGGTACGCCTGATACAATTACTTGACTATTTGTCTGTTGCTAGTCCAGAATCTGGACTTTTCTCTGATTGGCCAAGAAACAAAAGGTAATTAGAGCTCAGCCATGATTGGTTACCTGTGTGGCAGTGTGATTTCCGGTCAAAGAAATGCCGCGAGCTGATGGCGTCTGATGAGGCGAGCGAAGAGAGCAAGTTTTTGTCAGCTTTAAATGCTTCTCTGGAGAGTTTTGTTCACAACACTCTCAAAGATGAAAAAATATAATGCTTTCATAGAATCGTATGCCGTGGGAGATATGGTTTGGCCGTGCTACTGATGGAATTCGGCAAGAGCGCTCCCGGGGGGGCTACTTAACAAAGTTTAATACGGGGAGGCTCCGCCCCGAGGTCCAACCCCTTACCCTTTTACATACCATTTTGGCAGAAAAGGTACTCCTTTTATTGAAAAAAGGTACCCCTTTCACATACCTACTTTAGGAAGTGTTGTTCTCCATTTCATGTAGTGCTTAATAAATAAACAAATACAGCTGTAAGTGGCGTCTATTTGAAATATTATAATTAAAGGCCCTTTTATATACCTAAATGACCAACTTCCCTACCCTATATACCTCAACTTGTGAAATCCCTACCCTTTTATATACCTGAAGCCTGAAAAAGGTACCCCTTTCAGGCGGAGCCTCCCCGTATAGGCCATTATAGGGAGTACCCCCCCTCCCCCCGGGAGAGCGCTATAAATCAGTTAATTCCAAAAGTGTTGTTTCATATGGGCAGTACAGCCAACGCCACATCAAAAACCACCGTTCAGTGACCGTTGCTTTTTGTTGGCTTACAAAGAGGAACAGTACCTTTACCAATTGACACGCTAGACACACAAGGATAGCATTTCTTGTTCTGCCTCTGAAACTTACTTATTCACGAACGAAACAGGAGGATGGGTTTTACAAAATAAACCATATTTTGCTTGGCCGTACTGTACAGCACTGTATGTAAATTCACGCTGTTCGTGTCTTGTGTAATTCCCGCCCACGAAGCCACTTCCGCTAATCCTGATTGATTCATTATCTGATGGCATCGCCGACATTCTCGTTGACAGATATTTTAATTAGGGGGTGGCAGACAAATAGTCAAGTAACTGTATCAGGCGTTCCTTCCCGCCGCGATAAAAAAAAAGAACGCCTGATTGCAGGTTATCGTGCACTTGGTGGCGTAGTTGATGGCATCAATGTCAAACCCAGCGCGCGCATTTAAATGATGGCTTGCGTGATGCACAGAATGTGTGCACACTAACAAAAGTAGGCACCGTCCTTAAATTATTGTATTTAGTTATTTTACTTTCATGACTGTAAAGCGGTATAGAGCTTTGTATTTAGCCGCTATATATATGAAGTTGTTGTTATTATTATTATAAAAGATAATTACAAAAGAGTGATGAGGTGTCAATAGTCAAGTAGAACTGTATAGACTCCATGGCCAATTTATACATGTTGAATTCTTTTCAACGCTTGAAGTTAACCTACGGCGTAAAATAATTTAAACTAAACAAACCTCGTTATTCGCTGAAAACTTTTCGCAAGCTGTTACACAGAGCTCCATCGCCTCAGTTCGCATTTCATCATTCATGTCCGAGTACTGTAATTTAAATAGCAAGGAAGAACATTGAGATTTTACACGGTGTATGGAAAATAGATCTTCAATTCAATAAAGCTTATTTTGCAACTGTCATAATGTCTGACAGTTGCAAAATAACTTACACGGATCAAAGGGTAACTGTGTAGTCTTTTGTAATCATATCCTCCACTTTCCTGTGATGCACCTCCTTCTGGATTTTCTGCCATAGTATAAATACTTTGACAAACGACAAAATAGCAAAAAAACCCAACTCTCTAGCTCCAAAACATACAAAGATGGCGCGTTTCTATCTTTATGGTTACTTGTTTCCATGGAAATTAGAGCCTCGTTTTCACGTGTTCATTTCGCGCGCGATCTCGCACAGCACGCGAGAAATTTTCAGCTGATTTCTTACCAAGCTCAGAAGCTGATGCAAGGCTCTACGAAAAGTTGCAATTGAATATCATGTTTTGTCTAGTGTTTCGCTGAAATGGAATTACTTTCGGAGCAACTGCAGAATACGCTTGTTGAGGGACACAATCTACATCAAAATGGCTGCCATAATTATAAACGATACCGAAGTGACTGTGGAAGATAACATCGTTGAATCATGGAAAAGGTAAGGTGTGTCCTGACTCTAATACTCACTTAAATTTAAAACATTCTCCAAGTTCTAGGATCTCATTTACTGTGTTTCTTTCAGTCTCGGATTTACAATATAATCAAGGGTCAGCATCTCAGCAATTCAAATCTAATGCCTAAAATTCAAATTCAAATCATTACCTTTCTGTTGATGTAATAAATTTGTAGGGAACAAATTGAGCTTAAAGAGAAACTTGTTACTGAGGACTGTGTTAATTGGGGAGAATCCACTGAGGATCCTTTTAATAACCTAAAGCTGATTGGTGGAGTTGACATCTCTTTTCCCAAAGAAGATTCAGATCATGCCTGTGCTTGTTTGGTTGTGCTGACTTTTCCAGAACTGGAGGTAGGATAATAA